>CM055123.1:364983468-365103468 GCA_029206835.1 Rana muscosa | reverse complement strand
AAACCAGACTGGGTGATCTGTGGGAGGGTGGAGGGAGAGGAGGAGAGAGGAAGGAGGGGGGAGCAGGAATTTTTGGGAGGGAGAGAGAATTGGAGCCTCTCCCCTGACGTCATATGAGTAACCACAGAGAAAAAGAGAGAGAGAGAGAGAGAGAGAGGGAGAGAGAGGAAGTGAGAAGGACGAGAGGGAGGGAGAGAGAAAAAGTTATCAGGCTCGGAGAGGGCAAGAGGTGTCAGGATCAGAGAACCTGCGTCCACATCTCACCTAAAGACCTTGTTCACATTGGAATCTTTCACCTCAAGGGGTTAAAAAACTTTTAGGGCCTATTCACGATACGTTTGCTGCACGTTATGTTAAGCTGGAATGGGATGACCTGCGCACCAGCACACAAAAAACAGAACAAAAAAACATATAGAATTTCTACAATTCATGTCTATCAGTAAAGTGCGTTGGGTTGCTGTTCAGAATGAATGGTACCACATCGCACAAACGCAGGTAACGAGTGTTGCCACGTGTTGCTGCAAAAGGTGTGAAAGGGCCCCCAGGCTTATCTAGTAATAGCTAGTCATTAGTGTTGAGCTTGGGTTTAGTCCAAACCCAAGTTTGTCCAAACCCGGAAGTTAGCTTTTATTGCTGAGCCAATGAGCTGCAGACAGGAGATGTGCTCCAAAGGACAGGGATGCACATGAAAATATTGACCTGATATGGGCACATGGCCATATTGGGTCAATAATAATTCAGATTCAGAATAATTTATTAATCAAAAGGGAAATTATTAAGATACAGTTATATTCAACGAAGACAACACAAAATCACATTAACGAATGGTAATAAGACACAATAACAATAAAATTACCAATAACAGCAAAATAAATAGTCCCATTCATAGTCAAAGCATATACAGCTCTCCTCTTCCCAACTCTAAAAACTTCCAATTAGTGCGTGCAAATCGATACAAATCACAATCCAACCATAATATACGGACCACTGACAGTTAAAGTAAATAACATTGATTATCTTGTTACAGCGACTCCTGAAAGTGGATGGATATATTAGGCAGCAAGTGAACATGTTGTCCCTGAAGTTGAAAGTAGAAAAAAGGGGCAAGCATAAGTATTTGAGCAACTTTGACAAGGGCCAAATTGTAATGGTTAGATGATTGGGTCATAGCATCTCCAAAACTGCAGCTTTTTTGGGATGTTCCTGGTCTGCAGTGGTCAGGACAGACCAAAAGTGTTCCAAGGAAGGAAAACGGGCCAATTAGTGACAGGGTGATGGGGCCAAGGTGCACGGATACTGGCCTGTGTAGTCCGATCCATTAGAAGAGCTAATGTAGCTCAAATTGCTGAAAAAGGCCGATGTTGGCTCTGATAGAAAGGTATCAGAACACACAGAGCAATGGGCACGTGAGTATCTAAACTGGACCACGGAGCAATGGAAGAAGGTGGCCTGGTCTTATGAATTCAAGAATGGTTTGAGGAATACAACAACAAGTTTGGGATGTTTGGCCTCCAAATTCACCAGATCTCAGTCCAATCAAGCATCTGTGGGATGTGCTGGAAAAACAAGTCCGATCCATGGAGGATCCACCTGACAACTCACAGGACTTGCTATTGATGGCTTGGTGCCAGATACCACAGCATAGCTTCTACTAGCATCCACGATGGGTTATGGTGGAT
Source organism: Rana muscosa (assembly GCA_029206835.1). Classification (NCBI taxonomy): domain Eukaryota; kingdom Metazoa; phylum Chordata; class Amphibia; order Anura; family Ranidae; genus Rana; species Rana muscosa. The sequence goes on along the minus strand of CM055123.1, from coordinate 365,101,789 downwards.
AGTCATAATGTTATGTCTGATCAGTGTAAGTAAAGTGCGTAAGTGATTATCCGTGTGAGATCCACATAAAATTCACTTGCACAGGTGCAGATCCACCATCTCTGCCTCCAAACTTCCACCCTGTGACAACCTCCACCTGAAATCACTCCAAACCCTTTTGGGGATCAACTCACAGAATAATATTGACCACTTAAATTGATAAGTAGGTCTAACCACGCTTATGGATCTTTCCATATAACACAAAGGACCTTGGCTTTAGGCAAAGGGCAGAGAAACCGCATTATGATGTCATCATGCATGAAAGTGTGCTCGCGCACAAGGCGCACAAGGCGAAAGTGTGCTGTGAATTGTCCTGTATGAGTAATTCTATACATGCAGTTACCACTATAATGGTTTCCCCCTTCTTTGTCATATAATATCGATTTATGTACATTGCTGGAGATTTCGTTTTGTATAAGTTTTTTACGAATAATTTGTGTTGGTTGTTTTGGTGCTCAAAAAATCCCTGCCACTCACTATATTTTCGTTTGTGTACTAAATGGTTCAATGGACTTTAAATGGCTGTGGAAGGTTATGGAAGCTCCATTAGGCTGGATTTACACCTAGTTCGTTGATCAGCATTGATTTGCAATGCAACAACATGTAAGTACAAACACTTTGCACAGAAAGTTTTTTTTTAATAGGTATATTTTTTAAAGCAAATTTCACCTTAGCAAAAACTATATATAAAAATCAGGGGCTCAATTCTGACAAAATTGCAGCAAAATCGTTACCCTCACCCCTACCTGTCACCAACTGGTGGATTGCTCTTAGAGGAGGTTAGGATCACGTGGTAAAAGATATTTCTTATGCCTCGTACACACGACTGGTCTTCCCGGCTGGAAAACCGGTCGTGTGTATGCATACACACGACCGGTTGCCTTGCATACACACTGCCTTGCATACACACTGTCACACAAAAGACCGCTGAACTTTTGAATGCCAAGAACGTGGTGACGTCAAAGACTACGACGAGCCGACAAAGTGATGTTCTATGCTTCTGCGCATGCGTCGAATTGTTTATGAGCATGCACGTTTTTTTTCCCCTCGGGAAAGCATACAGACAACCGGTTTTCTCGGCAGGACTTTTTCCTGACGGGAAAAAAAGAGAGCTGGTTCTCTTTTTTTTTCCCGCAGTTTTCCTGTCGGGAAAACTGCGATGGAGCATACACACGGGACGGCCAAAAGCTGTCATGGTAGTTTCCTGCCGGGTCGTGTGTACGAGGCATTACATGTGGATCAGCTTGTTGAAGAGGACTCATAGGGCACCTTTGCTTCTGTCCTGTTGAGTCCTGTTTCTAGCAACATATAGGCTTAGGTGGTATCAGATGGTACTGCGTAAGTGACAAAGATCAAGCGCCACCAATTGGCTGGATATTGGAGTATATAAAATTTCTATGCTATATTTAATATATTTAATATATAAGGAGCTAAATAAAAAAGGCATTTATTTTACAATATATTTTTTTAGCCCTGACCATAAATATAAAATATGTACAAAATCATTCCACATTCCCACAATCCACATTTAACAAACAAGTGCAGATTGTAGAGTTTGCTGATGGTATATACAATGTTGCAAGATCTGAGAACGCACTAATCCAAGCTTTCCTGGCACTGGAAAAAGCAGCATGCAGGATGGGTTTTGTGGTTAATCAGGAGAAAACCAAGTACATATGTTGTTTAGAAGGATGGAAAAGCCCAAAGCAAGCTTTTTGAACCTCTAAAGCAGTCTTTTTTAACCTTTCTAACATGGAGGAACCCTCAAAGCAAATTTCAGGTTTTTAGGGAAACTGCTAATAATTACTGTATCTACAGCTCACCGTACAATAGTGTAAACAGTAGGCTGAATTATAAGAACATGTGAAATTGACACCCAGGGTTACTCTATATGATACAAATATTTAGTGATAATAATAAAATAAATATAATAATCTATTCTACACTGGTGGTCCATGAAGACAATCCAACTTACATTGGTAGTCAGTAAAGAAGATCTATTCTACACTGGTGGTCCATGAAGACAAACCAACTTACACTGGTAGTCAGTGGAGAATATCTATTCTACACTGGTGGTCCATTAAGACAATCCAACTTACTCTGGTGGTCAGTGGAGTAGATCTATTCTACACTGGTGGTCCATGAAGACAATCCAACTGACATTGACGATAAGTGGAGAAGATTCCCAATACATAATGTCCAATACATCGGTGGTTAGTGGGAATAATAGTGGTCAATGGAGAATAACTCCTGATTAGACTTGTGCACAACGGAAAAATTTGTTTAGTTTCGGTTTGTTTCTTTTCGGTCCTGTTGATTCGTAATCGTTTGTAATTTTGCTAGACGGGATTTTTCGTGTTCGGACTAATTTGTATTTTCGCAAGCGACATTTTTCGTTGAATCGGAATGATTCGTATTAATGTAAGCCTTCTTTTTAGTTGATTTATAATTCGTACTTTCGGTAGAGTACATTGTTTTTCGTTGATTCTGGACACAACTCCTACTTTCGTAACTTGTTTTGGGTTCGTTGATTCGTAATTTTCCGTGTCTCTCTCACAACGACGCTGCCTATTATGCCTAATGTGCTTCGAATGGATTTATACTTTTCTAAAAACATAGCGGTTATTTGTAACGATTCGAAATCTCGTATTTTACTTTCGTTTTTTACATGCGACTATAGCCTCCGCCCCTGTACACCATTTTGAGAGGGAGTTCAGCACGGTGAGGGAGAAGCAGAGCAGAGTGTTATTGTGCTTCGAATGGAATCGTACATTCGTAACTTTTTACATAACAAATTATGCCAAAGACATTCGGGCATTCGTTATTTGCGATATAATTTATTTCGGATTCGGTTTTATTCGTAATTGCTTTGTTCGGAAATTCGAATTCTTCCGAATGTCCGAAAGTTGCTAAATTCGGACGAATTTCGATTCGTTACGAAACAAATTGCACAAGCCTACTCCTGATTAGGGATGAGCCGAACACCCCCGGGTTCGGTTCGCACCAGAACCTTCGAACGGACCGAAAGTTTGCGCGAATTTTCAAACCCTATTCGCTATAATGGACGCGAACGTTCGAAATCAAAATTGCTAATTACAACGGCCAATATGCATGTTAATGTCATAAAACAGGTTTGGGGACCCGGGTCCTGCCCCAGGGGACATATATCAATGCAAAAAGAAATTTTAAAAACTAACGTTTTTTCGGGAGCAGTCATTTTAATGATGCATAAAGTGAAAAAAAAAAAGTGAAATTTTCCTTTAAATATGGTACCTGGGGGGTGTCTAAAGTATGCCTGTGAAGTGGCATGTGTTTCCCGTGTTTAGAACTGTCCTTGCACAAAATGACATTTGTAAAGGAAAAAAAGAAGCCATTTAAAACCACTTGCGGCTTTAATGTCATGTCTTGTCCTGGCCGCCATATGGCTGAAAATCCTTGAGAAAAATGGCATGGCTACCCCATCACCCCCCCCCCCCCCCACCCCAGCCCCTTTGGGTCTTGTATGGATATTAAGGGGGACCCCGCACCCAAAATAAAACCCTATACCTACAACCCTATATACTCTGAACAGCAGTATATAGGTGGTGCAAACAAGACACGGACTGTAGGTTTGTTCTTAAGTAGAATCTGAACAGGTACATTATTATTTTTAAGCTTTTTGGAGAACATAGGGAGGGGTTATCACCCCTGTAACATTTGCTGTCTTTGCACATCTGTTCAGAACATGTCACCTCACTTTCCGTCCCAATGACAAATGTTTTTGGAAAAGTGGGGTTTTAATTGAAACAAGGATTGGTGATAAAGCATCAGTAGAGAGGAGATACCTTTTTCCCAAATTAAATCTAACAGGATAGAATTTCCCTTCCTAGGGGTAGATTTCCTCTCACTTCCTGTTTTCTCTTGCCGTTTGCAAGTAGGGGTCGTTTGTAAGTTGGATGTTTGAAAGTAGGGGCCTGCCGTATATACTCTGCAGAAATTTGCCCTATTAGATGTTGGTGTCGCCACAAGACTGGTGGGCACAGGGATGGGCCCTGCTGTGAGTTAATAGATCAAGATTTGTACTTGCATGCACCTGTTGAACCGGGCAGAAAAATTGGGCCTTTGGTGGTGGTGGTGGTGGTGGTGGACGGTGTTGCCACAAGACTGTAAGCCCTCACAGTTACTCTTCGTGGGTGCAGGAATGGGCCCTGCTGTGAGTTATTAGATCAAGATTTGTAATTGCATGCACCTGTTGAACAGGGCAGAAAAATTGGGCCTTTGGTGGTGGTGGTGGTGGTGGTGGTGGACGGTGTTGCCACAAGACTGTAAGCCCTCACAGTTACTCTTGGTGGGTGCAGGAATGGGCCCTGCTGTGAGTTATTAGATCAAGATTTGTAATTGCATGCACCTGTTGAACAGGGCAGAAAAATTGGGCCTTTGGTGGTGGTGGTGGTGGTGGTGGACGGTGTTGCCACAAGACTGTAGGCCCTCATAGTTACTCTTGGTGGGCGCAGGAATGGGCCCTGCTGTGAACTATTAGATCAAGATTTGTAATTACACGCCCCTGTTAAACAGGGGCTGAAAAATTGTGCCTTAGGCATTGGTGCTGGTGCCACAACACTGCAACCCCTCACAGATACTGTACTTGGAGCACAGCAGTCACACCTGTTGCGAAGCATCTTTTTAAAAAATTGTAATTACACGCCCCTGTTATACAGGGGCTGAAAAATTGTGCCTTAGGCACTGGTGCTGGTGCCACAACACTGCAACCCCTCACAGATACTGTACTCTGAGCACAGCAATGAGACCTGTTGCAAAGCATTGCCTAAAAATTGTAATTACATGCCCCAACAGGGGCTGAAAAATTGTGCCTTAGGCACTGGTGCTGGTGCCACAACACTGCAACCCCTCACAGATACTGTACTTAGAGCACAGCAGTCACACCTGTTGCGAAGCATCTTTTTAAAAAATTGTAATTACACGCCCCTGTTATACAGGGGCTGAAAAATTGTGCCTTAGGCACTGGTGTGGTGGCATGGATCATTGAGGAGGAGGAAGAGGATAGTCAGTGAACATAACAGGACAGTCACTCAGCATCAGCATAGGCAGTCTTGAAGGGATGTGACATTATAAATTATTCCGTTATATCCGCTTCAGGTGTCTGGTAGCTGGTGGTGATCCAAGACTGATTCATTTTTATGAAGGTCAGTCGATCAACCGAGTCGGTGGACAGGCGCACCCTATGATCGGTGACAAATCCTCCAGCAGCACTGAATGTGCATTCGGAAAGAACGCTGGATGCAGGACAGGCCAGTAGCTCAATTGCATACTGTGCAAGCTCTGGCCAGTGATCCATCCTCAGGACCCAGTAAGCCAGAGGATTTTCGGTGGGAAAGGTGTCCAAGTCTGACCTTGCCCCTAGGTATTCCTGCACCATTTATATCAGACGCTGGCGATGGTTGCTGGAACCGATCATACCTTGGGGCTGCGGACTAAAAAATTGTCTGAACGCATCGGTCAGACGTCCACCTTCCCCACCGCTCCTTCTGCTACTGACCGAAGCCTCAGCAACTCGTCGTCCAGGACCAGGAGTTTGTAACCTCCCAGTTTCTGGGAACGCGTTGCACAGACCTTTCTGCAAGGCCTCCCTGAGATGTCTCATCCTCTGCTCCCTCTGCGACGGCAAGATAAGGTCCGCAACCTTACCCTTGTACCGTGGATCAAGGAGAGTGACCAGCCAGTAATGGTCCCTCTCCTTGATCCGAAGAACACGAGGATCCTTCCGCAGGCTTTGCAGGATCAGGGAGGCCATGCAGCGTAGGTTAGCTGAGGCATTCGGTCCGGAGTCTTCTGGGTCACTGAGGATGACATGATCGCAGCCACCTCCTCCCAGCCACGTACAAGTCCACTTGTTTGTTGGGACTGTACATCATCCCTAAAAGACTGCTGCTGCTGATGCTGAGTACCAGGCTCCACCTCCATGCTCACACAATCCTCCTCCTCCTCCTCCTCCTCCTCCTCCTCCTCATCCTCATCCTCTTCCTGTGTGATGGTTGGGACAGAAGGAACACTGTCTGGATAAAGGGGGCCTTGAGAGGCAAGGAAGTCCTCCTCTTCCTGCCTCTGTTCTGCCTCAAGTGCCCTGTCCATTATCCCACGCAGCGTATGCTCCAACAGGTGGACAAGAGGTACAGTGTCACTGATGCATGCACTGTCACTGCTCACCATCCTCGTGGCCTCCTCAAATGGTGAGAGGACAGTGCATGCATCCCTGATCATGCTCCACTGGCGTGGGGAAAAAAAGTCAAGCTCCCCTGACCCTGTCCTGGTGCCATAGTCGCAAAGGTACTCATTGATGGCCCTCTGCTGCGTGTGCAGTCGCTGCAGCATGGCCAACGTTGAGTTCCACCTGGTGGGCATGTCACATATTAGGCGGTTCTTGGGCAGGTTCAGCTCCTTTTGCAGCTCAGTCAGCCGAGCACTGGCATTATAAGATCGGCGGAAATGCACACAGACTTTCCTGGCCTGCCTCAGGACATCCTGTAAGCCTGGGAACCTGCCCAAGAACCGCTGCACCACCAGGTTGAGGACGTGAGCCATACAGGGCACATGGGTGAGCTGCCCCTGTCGCAGGGCGGAGAGGAGGTTGGTGCCATTGTCAGAAACGACCATTCCTGGCTTAAGCTGGCGTGGCGTCAACCACCTCTCGGCCTGCCCCTGCAGAGCTGCCAGAACCTCTGGCCCAGTGTGGCTCCTGTCCCCCAAACACACCAGCGCAAGCACGGCATGGCATCTTTTTGCCTGCGTAGCCCCTTGTACGCCTACGGAGCACCGCTGGTTCCGAGGACAGAGCACTCGAAGAGGACATGGAGGAAGAAGAAGAGGAGGGGGTGGAGGAGAGAGGTGTGTCACAACCAGTAGTAGCATTTTGGAGGCGTGGTGGCGGAACAACCTCCAACACTACTGCACCTTGTCCTGCATCCCTCCCAGCTGCCAATAGAGTGACCCAATGGGCCGTGAAAGAAAGATAACGTCCCTGTCCATGCCTGCTGGACCATGAGTCAGCGGTAATATGCACCTTACCGCTGACCGCCCTGTCCAGCGAGGCATGGACATTGCCTTCCACATGCCGGTAGAGAGACGGAATCGCCTTCCGTGAGAAAAAGTGGCGTTTGGGAACCTGCCACTGAGGAACCGCACATTGAACAAACTCACGGAAGGGGGCCGAGTCTACCAACTGAAAAGGCAGCAGTTGAAGTGCTAGCAATTTAGCCAAGCTAGCATTCAACCGCTGGGCATGTGGATGGCTGGGAGTATACTTCTTTCGACGGTCCAGCAGCTGGGGCAGGGAAATTTGCCTGCTACAATCGGACGTCGGTGTACTGCAAGTACTTGGTTGTGACACACCTAATTCTACACCTTCAGTCCTCTCAGAGCAGCTTTCAGAGAGGACTGAAGATATAGTGGGGATGGAGATCCCAGCTGATGAGGAGCAAGGAGAGGTCCGCTTTGTTCTTTGGTGTGGGTCTTTTATGTGTGCTTGCCAACGAGCTGCATGGCAGGTCGACATATGTCTGCTCATGCTTGTGGTGCCCAAGCGGCTGATGTTTTGGCCACGCGAGATACGCTTGAGACAAATATTGCAAATAGCAGTGGTGCGATCTGATGCACTCGTCTCAAAAAAGGCCCACACCAAAGAACTTTTGTGATAACGTGCAGAGGCAGCGCCCTGCACAGGCGGAGCTCTGCGGTGTGGTACAGTTGCTGTGCTGGCCTCTAGCTGGCCTCCAGGGGGCATCCTGCCTCGTTGGACATGTGACGCCGCATCCTCCTCCTCCTCCTCCTCCTCCTCCTCTCTCCCTTCAGGCACCCACGTGGAGTCAGTGACCTCATCATCCCCTCCCTCTTCACCACTAGAGCAAACCTGGCAGTAAGCTGCAGCTGGTGGAACAGTACTGCCAGATTGCTGTCCTTCAGCATCCCCTCTCTCTGCGCGCACACTACTGACTTCCTCAAGCTGGGTATCATCATCCCAGCCTTCGAATCGTTGGGCATCCTCCTGGAGCATGTACCCATCACTGTGCTCAAACAGTTCGGGGGACTCCTCAGGAGGACATGGTGGGTCTAGGGAAGGGGTGGCTGATGATGCCATTGAGTACGCGTTGGCAGCTGCTCTGCCAGTACCCTGAGCCTGGGTGAGAGAGGATGAGGAGGATGAGGAGGGCTTGGTCATCCATTCTACCAAGCCTTCGGCATGATGCGGCTCCACATGTCCAGCTGCCGAAAACAAAGACAAGCGTGTCCCATGGCCACGTGCTGATGACGATGCACGGCCACGTCCACGGCCAGCACTGTTGTCTCTAGAAACAGAGCCTGCCTGCCCTGTGTTCTTGCCTCGGCACGCTCTGCCTCTCCTTGGCGGTCTTCCAGCCATTGTAGTCGGTAGTGTATATAGTATAAAAAATAGAGCTCCTATGTGTGCTCACAACACACTGTAGGTCCTATGGGTGCTGACACTAACACACTATAGGTACTATGCGTGCTGCTGACAAGAAAATATAGGAGCTCTGTTTGCTGCCACTAACACACTAGAAGTCCTATGGGTGCTGCTGAGAAGAAAATATAGGAGCTCTGTGTGATGCCACTAACACACTAGAAGTCCTATGGGTGCTGCTGAGAAGAAAATATAGGAGCTCTGTGTGATGCCACTAACACACTAGAAGTCCTATTGGTGCTTCTGAGATGAAAATATAGGAGCTCTGTGTGATGCCACTAACACACTAGAAGTCCTATGGGTGCTGCTGAGAAGAAAATATAGGAGCTCTGTGTGATGCCACTAACACACTAGAAGTCCTATTGGTGCTTCTGAGATGAAAATATAGGAGCTCTGTGTGATGCCACTAACACACTAGAAGTCCTATGGGTGCTGCTGAGAAGAAAATATAGGAGCTCTGTGTGATGCCACTAACACACTAGAAGTCCTATTGGTGCTTCTGAGATGAAAATATAGGAGCTCTGTGTGATGCCACTAACACACTAGAAGTCCTATGGGTGCTGCTGAGAAGAAAATATAGGAGCTCTGTGTGATGCCACTAACACACTAGAAGTCCTATGGGTGCTTCTGAGAAGAAAATATAGGAGCTCTGTGTGATGCCACTAACACACTAGAAGTCCTATGGGTGCTGCTGAGAAGAAAATATAGGAGCTCTGTGTGATGCCACTAACACACTAGAAGTCCTATGGGTGCTTCTGAGAAGAAAATATAGGAGCTCTGTGTGATGCCACTAACACACTAGAAGTCCTATGGGTGCTGCTGAGAAGAAAATATAGGAGCTCTGTGTGATGCCACTAATAGGGATGGGCCCGGTGCTCGATTCAAACCCATGTTCGAATCGAGCATCGGGCGTTCGCTCGCTCGTCGAGCCCAGAACTATTTGGGCCGTTCGCATCACATTCGTGTGATGCGAGCGGCCCCGCAATGCATTGCGGCCGGCGCGGCCGGCGCAGTGCATTGCTGGCTGATGATTGGCCAAGCATGCACTGTGACCCCGCATGCTTGGCCAATCACAGCGCCCGAAACTCGGAGAGCAATAATTGGCTACAGGCAGGACGGCTGTAGCCAATTACAGCTCAGGGGCTTTAGTACACGCCCCACCATTTAAAAGGCCGCCACGCCATCGGCCCCGGTCACATGAGTTCCGGCTTTAGGAGAGATTAGTCTGCTGATTCTGTCTTTGCTTGATACTGAAAGATTTGCTCTTCTTTGCTAAACCATTGGCTATTTCTTTGCTAAACCATTGCTACCTAAGTCATTGATCGTTCATTGCTGCTGATTGCACAGTTAGTGTGTTATTAGCTGCTGCTGGGGATTAGTCTGGTGCGTGCTTACTGTTAGTACAGTATTGCAGTAGTACCAACCGCAGTGCTGTTAGCACAGCATTGCACCCCAACAGCACCCATAGGACTTCTAGTGTGTTAGTGGCAGCAAACAGAGCTCCTATATTTTCTTCTCAGCAGCACCCATAGGACTTCTAGTGTGTTAGTGGCATCACACAGAGCTCCTATATTTTCTTCTCAGCAGCACCCATAGGACTTCTAGTGTGTTAGTGGCAGCAAACAGAGCTCCTATATTTTCTTCTCAGCAGCACCCATAGGACTTCTAGTGTGTTAGTGGCAGCAAACAGAGCTCCTATATTTTCTTCTCAGCAGCACCCATAGGACTTCTAGTGTGTTAGTGGCAGCAAACAGAGCTCCTATATTTTCTTCTCAGCAGCACCCATAGGACTTCTAGTGTGTTAGTGGCAGCAAACAGAGCTCCTATATTTTCTTCTCAGCAGCACCCATAGGACTTCTAGTGTGTTAGTGGCAGCAAACAGAGCTCCTATATTTTCTTCTCAGCAGCACCCATAGGACTTCTAGTGTGTTAGTGGCATCACACAGAGCTCCTATATTTTCTTCTCAGCAGCACCCATAGGACTTCTAGTGTGTTAGTGGCAGCAAACAGAGCTCCTATATTTTCTTCTCAGCAGCACCCATAGGACTTCTAATGTGTTAGTGGCATCACACAGAGTTCCTATATTTTCATCTCAGCAGCACCCATAGGACTTCTAGTGTGTTAGTGGCATCACACAGAGCTCCTATATTTTCTTCTCAGCAGCACCCATAGGACTTCTAGTGTGTTAGTGGCAGCAAACAGAGCTCCTATATTTTCTTCTCAGCAGCACCCATAGGACTTCTAGTGTGTTAGTGGCAGCAAACAGAGCTCCTATATTTTCTTCTCAGCAGCACCCATAGGACTTCTAGTGTGTTAGTGGCATCACACAGAGCTCCTATATTTTCTTCTCAGCAGCACCCATAGGACTTCTAGTGTGTTAGTGGCAGCAAACAGAGCTCCTATATTTTCTTCTCAGCAGCACCCATAGGACTTCTAGTGTGTTAGTGGCAGCAAACAGAGCTCCTATATTTTCTTCTCAGCAGCACCCATAGGACTTCTAGTGTGTTAGTGGCAGCAAACAGAGCTCCTATATTTTCTTCTCAGCAGCACCCATAGGACTTCTAGTGTGTTAGTGGCAGCAAACAGAGCTCCTATATTTTCTTCTCAGCAGCACCCATAGGACTTCTAGTGTGTTAGTGGCAGCAAACAGAGCTCCTATATTTTCTTCTCAGCAGCACCCATAGGACTTCTAGTGTGTTAGTGGCATCACACAGAGCTCCTATATTTTCTTCTCAGCAGCACCCATAGGACTTCTAGTGTGTTAGTGGCAGCAAACAGAGCTCCTATATTTTCTTCTCAGCAGCACCCATAGGACTTCTAGTGTGTTAGTGGCAGCAAACAGAGCTCCTATATTTTCTTCTCAGCAGCACCCATAGGACTTCTAGTGTGTTAGTGGCAGCAAACAGAGCTCCTATATTTTCTTCTCAGCAGCACCCATAGGACTTCTAGTGTGTTAGTGGCATCACACAGAGCTCCTATATTTTCTTCTCAGCAGCACCCATAGGACTTCTAGTGTGTTAGTGGCAGCAAACAGAGCTCCTATATTTTCTTCTCAGCAGCACCCATAGGACTTCTAGTGTGTTAGTGGCATCACACAGAGCTCCTATATTTTCTTCTCAGCAGCACCCATAGGACTTCTAGTGTGTTAGTGGCATCACACAGAGCTCCTATATTTTCTTCTCAGCAGCACCCATAGGACTTCTAATGTGTTAGTGGCATCACACAGAGTTCCTATATTTTCATCTCAGCAGCACCCATAGGACTTCTAGTGTGTTAGTGGCATCACACAGAGCTCCTATATTTTCTTCTCAGCAGCACCCATAGGACTTCTAATGTGTTAGTGGCATCACACAGAGTTCCTATATTTTCATCTCAGCAGCACCCATAGGACTTCTAGTGTGTTAGTGGCATCACACAGAGCTCCTATATTTTCTTCTCAGCAGCACCCATAGGACTTCTAATGTGTTAGTGGCATCACACAGAGTTCCTATATTTTCATCTCAGCAGCACCCATAGGACTTCTAGTGTGTTAGTGGCATCACACAGAGCTCCTATATTTTCTTCTCAGCAGCACCCATAGGACTTCTAGTGTGTTAGTGGCAGCAAACAGAGCTCCTATATTTTCTTCTCAGCAGCACCCATAGGACTTCTAGTGTGTTAGTGGCAGCAAACAGAGCTCCTATATTTTCTTCTCAGCAGCACCCATAGGACTTCTAGTGTGTTAGTGGCATCACACAGAGCTCCTATATTTTCTTCTCAGCAGCACCCATAGGACTTCTAGTGTGTTAGTGGCAGCAAACAGAGCTCCTATATTTTCTTCTCAGCAGCACCCATAGGACTTCTAGTGTGTTAGTGGCAGCAAACAGAGCTCCTATATTTTCTTCTCAGCAGCACCCATAGGACTTCTAGTGTGTTAGTGGCAGCAAACAGAGCTCCTATATTTTCTTCTCAGCAGCACCCATAGGACTTCTAGTGTGTTAGTGGCAGCAAACAGAGCTCCTATATTTTCTTCTCAGCAGCACCCATAGGACTTCTAGTGTGTTAGTGGCAGCAAACAGAGCTCCTATATTTTCTTCTCAGCAGCACCCATAGGACTTCTAGTGTGTTAGTGGCATCACACAGAGCTCCTATATTTTCTTCTCAGCAGCACCCATAGGACTTCTAGTGTGTTAGTGGCAGCAAACAGAGCTCCTATATTTTCTTCTCAGCAGCACCCATAGGACTTCTAGTGTGTTAGTGGCAGCAAACAGAGCTCCTATATTTTCTTCTCAGCAGCACCCATAGGACTTCTAGTGTGTTAGTGGCAGCAAACAGAGCTCCTATATTTTCTTGTCAGCAGCACACATAGTACCTATAGTGTGTTAGTATCAGCACCCATAGGACCTACAGTGTGTTGTGAGCACACATAGGAGTTCTATTTTTTATACTATATACACTACCGACTACAATGGCTGGAAGACCGCCAAGGAGAGGCAGAGCGTGCCGAGGCAAGAACACAGGGCAGGCAGGCTCTGTTTCTAGAGACAACAGTGCTGGCCGTGGACGTGGTCGTGCATCGTCATCAGCACGTGGCCATGGGACACGCTTGTCTTTGTTTTCGGCAGCTGGACATGTGGAGCCGCATCATGCCGAAGGCTTGGTAGAATGGATGACCAAGCCCTCCTCATCCTCCTCATCCTCTCTCACCCAGGCTCAGGGTACTGGCAGAGCAGCTGCCAACGCGTACTCAATGGCATCATCAGCCACCCCTTCCCTAGACCCACCATGTCCTCCTGAGGAGTCCCCCGAACTGTTTGAGCACAGTGTTGGGTACATGCTCCAGGAGGATGCCCAACGATTCGAAGGCTCGGATGATGATACCCAGCTTGAGGAAGTCAGTAGTGTGCGCGCAGAGAGAGGGGATGCTGAAGGACAGCAATCTGGCAGTAGTGTTCCACCAGCTGCAGCTTACTGCCAGGTTTGCTCTAGTGGTGAAGAGGGAGGGGATGATGAGGTCACTGACTCCACGTGGGTGCCTGAAGGGAGAGAGGAGGAGGAGGAGGAGGATGCAGCGTCACATGTCCAACGAGGCAGGATGCCCCCTGGAGGCCAGCTAGAGGCCAGCACAGCAACTGTACCACACCGCAGAGCTCCGCCTGTGCAGGGCGCTGCCTCTGCACGTTATCACAAAAGTTCTTTGGTGTGGGCCTTTTTTGAGACGAGTGCATCAGATCGCACCACTGCTATTTGCAATATTTGTCTCAAGCGTATCTCGCGTTGGCCAAAACATCAGCCGCTTGGGCACCACAAGCATGAGCAGACATATGTCGACCTGCCATGCAGCTCGTTGGCAAGCACACATAAAAGACCCACACCAAAGAACAAAGCGGACCTCTCCTTGCTCCTCATCAGCTGGGATCTCCATCCCCACTATATCTTCAGTCCTCTCTGAAAGCTGCTCTGAGAGGACTGAAGGTGTAGAATTAGGTGTGTCACAACCAAGTACTTGCAGTACACCGACGTCCGATTGTAGCAGGCAAATTTCCCTGCCCCAGCTGCTGGACCGTCGAAAGAAGTATACTCCCAGCCATCCACATGCCCAGCGGTTGAATGCTAGCTTGGCTAAATTGCTAGCACTTCAACTGCTGCCTTTTCAGTTGATAGACTCGGCCCCCTTCCGTGAGTTTGTTCAATGTGCGGTTCCTCAGTGGCAGGTTCCCAAACGCCACTTTTTCTCACGGAAGGCGATTCCGTCTCTCTACTGGCATGTGGAAGGCAATGTCCATGCCTCGCTGGACAGGGCGGTCAGCGGTAAGGTGCATATTACCGCTGACTCATGGTCCAGCAGGCATGGACAGGGACGTTATCTTTCTTTCACGGCCCATTGGGTCACTCTATTGGTAGCTGGGAGGGATGCAGGACAAGGTGCAGTAGTGTTGGAGGTTGTTCCGCCACCACGCCTCCAAAATGCTACTACTGGTTGTGACACACCTCTCTCCTCCACCCCCTCCTCTTCTTCTTCCTCCATGTCCTCTTCGAGTGCTCTGTCCTCGGAACCAGCGGTGCTCCGTAGGCGTACAAGGGGCTACGCGAGTACGCAGGCAAAAAGATGCCATGCCGTGCTTGCGCTGGTGTGTTTGGGGGACAGGAGCCACACTGGGCCAGAGGTTCTGGCAGCTCTGCAGGGGCAGGCCGAGAGGTGGTTGACGCCACGCCAGCTTAAGCCAGGAATGGTCGTTTCTGATAATGGCACCAACCTCCTCTCCGCCCTGCGACAGGGGCAGCTCACCCATGTGCCCTGTATGGCTCACGTCCTCAACCTGGTGGTGCAGCGGTTCTTGGGCAGGTTCCCAGGCTTACAGGATGTCCTGAGGCAGGCCAGGAAAGTCTGTGTGCATTTCCGCCGATCTTATAATGCCAGTGCTCGGCTGACTGAGCTGCAAAAGGAGCTGAACCTGCCCAAGAACCGCCTAATATGTGACATGCCCACCAGGTGGAACTCAACGTTGGCCATGCTGCAGCGACTGCACACGCAGCAGAGGGCCATCAATGAGTACCTTTGCGACTACGGCACCAGGACAGGGTCAGGGGAGCTTGGCTTTTTTTCCCCACGCCAGTGGAGCATGATCAGGGATGCATGCACTGTCCTCTCACCATTTGAGGAGGCCACGAGGATGGTGAGCAGTGACAGTGCATGCATCAGTGACACTGTACCTCTTGTCCACCTGTTGGAGCATACGCTGCGTGGGATAATGGACAGGGCACTTGAGGCAGAACAGAGGCAGGAAGAGGAGGACTTCCTTGTCTCTCAAGGCCCCCTTTATCCAGACAATGTTCCTTCTGTCCCACCCATCACACAGGAAGAGGAGGAGGAGGAGGAGGAGGATTGTGTGAGCATGGAGGTGGAGCCTGGCACTCAACATCAGCAGCAGCAGTCTTTTAGGGATGATGTACAGTCCCAACAAACCAGTGGACTTGTACGTGGCTGGGAGGAGGTGGCTGGCGATCATGTCATCCTCAGTGACCCAGAAGACTCCGGACCGAATGCCTCAGCTAACCTACGCTGCATGGCCTCCCTGATCCTGCAAAGCCTGCGGAAGGATCCTCGTGTTCTTCGGATCAAGGAGAGTGACCATTACTGGCTGGCCACTCTCCTTGATCCACGGTACAAGGGTAAGGTTGCGGACCTTATCTTGCCGTCGCAGAGGGAGCAGAGGATGAGACATCTCAGGGAGGCCTTGCAGAAAGGTCTGTGCAACGCGTTCCCAGAAACTGGGAGGTTACAAACTCCTGGTCCTGGACGACAAGTTGCTGAGGCTTCGGTCAGTAGCAGAAGGAGCGGTGGGGAAGGTGGACGTCTGACCGATGCGTTCAGACAATTTTTTAGTCCGCAGCCCCAAGGTATGATCGGTTCCAGCAACCATCGCCAGCGTCTGATATACATGGTGCAGGAATACCTAGGGGCAAGGTCAGACTTGGACACCTTTCCCACCGAAAATCCTCTGGCTTACTGGGTCCTGAGGATGGATCACTGGCCAGAGCTTGCACAGTATGCAATTGAGCTACTGGCCTGTCCTGCATCCAGCGTTCTTTCCGAACGCACATTCAGTGCTGCTGGAGGATTTGTCACCGATCATAGGGTGCGCCTGTCCACCGACTCGGTTGATCGACTGACCTTCATAAAAATGAATCAGTCTTGGATCACCACCAGCTACCAGACACCTGAAGCGGATATAACGGAATAATTTATAATGTCACATCCCTTCAAGACTGCCTATGCTGATGCTGAGTGACTGTCCTGTTATGTTCACTGACTATCCTCTTCCTCCTCCTCAATGATCCATGCCACCACACCAGTGCCTAAGGCACAATTTTTCAGCCCCTGTATAACAGGGGCGTGTAATTACAATTTTTTAAAAAGATGCTTCGCAACAGGTGTGACTGCTGTGCTCAGAGTACAGTATCTGTGAGGGGTTGCAGTGTTGTGGCACCAGCACCAGTGCCTAAGGCACAATTTTTCAGCCCCTGTATAACAGGGGCGTGTAATTAAATTTTTTTAAAAAGATGCTTCGCAACAGGTGTGACTGCTGTGCTCAGAGTACAGTATCTGTGAGGGGTTGCAGTGTTGTGGCACCAGCACCAGTGCCTAAGGCACAATTTTTCAGCCCCTGTTGGGGCGTGTAATTACAATTTTTAGGCAATGCTTTGCAACAGGTCTCATTGCTGTGCTCAGAGTACAGTATCTGTGAGGGGTTGCAGTGTTGTGGCACCAGCACCAGTGCCTAAGGCACAATTTTTCAGCCCCTGTATAACAGGGGCGTGTAATTAAATTTTTTTAAAAAGATGCTTCGCAACAGGTGTGACTGCTGTGCTCAGAGTACAGTATCTGTGAGGGGTTGCAGTGTTGTGGCACCAGCACCAGTGCCTAAGGCACAATTTTTCAGCCCCTGTTGGGGCGTGTAATTACAATTTTTAGGCAATGCTTTGCAACAGGTCTCATTGCTGTGCTCAGAGTACAGTATCTGTGAGGGGTTGCAGTGTTGTGGCACCAGCACCAGTGCCTAAGGCACAATTTTTCAGCCCCTGTATAACAGGGGCGTGTAATTACAATTTTTTAAAAAGATGCTTCGCAACAGGTGTGACTGCTGTGCTCCAAGTACAGTATCTGTGAGGGGTTGCAGTGTTGTGGCACCAGCACCAATGCCTAAGGCACAATTTTTCAGCCCCTGTTTAACAGGGGCGTGTAATTACAAATCTTGATCTAATAGTTCACAGCAGGGCCCATTCCTGCGCCCACCAAGAGTAACTATGAGGGCCTACAGTCTTGTGGCAACACCGTCCACCACCACCACCACCACCAAAGGCCCAATTTTTCTGCCCTGTTCAACAGGTGCATGCAATTACAAATCTTGATCTAATAACTCACAGCAGGGCCCATTCCTGCACCCACCAAGAGTAACTGTGAGGGCTTACAGTCTTGTGGCAACACCGTCCACCACCACCACCACCACCACCAAAGGCCCAATTTTTCTGCCCGGTTCAACAGGTGCATGCAAGTACAAATCTTGATCTATTAACTCACAGCAGGGCCCATTCCTGTGCCCACCAGTCTTGTGGCTACACCAACATCTAATAGGGCAAATTTCTGCAGAGTATATACGGCAGGCCCCTACTTTCAAACATCCAACTTACAAACGACTCCTACTTGCAAACGGCAAGAGAAAACAGGAAGTGAGAGGAAATCTACCCCTAGGAAGGAAAATTCTATCCTGTTAGATTTAATTTGGGAAAAAGGTATCTCCTCTCTACTGATGCTTTATCACCAATTAAAACCCCACTTTTCCAAAAACATTTGTCATTGGGACGGAAAGTGAGGTGACATGTTCTGAACAGATGTGCAAAGACAGCAAATGTTACAGGGGTGATAACCCCTCCCTATGTTCTCCAAAAAGCTTAAAAATTGATTTTTTTGGGATGTAGCTACACTTCATAATGTACCTGTTCAGATTCTACTTAAGAACAAACCTACAGTCCATGTCTTGTTTGCACCACCTATATACTGCTGTTCAGAGTATATAGGGTTGTAGGTATAGGGTTTTATTTTGGGTGCGGGGTCCCCCTTAGTATCCATACAAGACCCAAAGGGGCTGGGGTGGGGGGGGGGGTGATGGGGTAGCCATGCCATTTTTCTCAAGGATTTTCAGCCATATGGCGGCCAGGACAAGACATGACATTAAAGCCGCAAGTGGTTTTAAATGGCTTCTTTTTTTCCTTTACAAATGTCATTTTGTGCAAGGACAGTTCTAAACACGGGAAACACATGCCACTTCACAGGCATACTTTAGACACCCCCCAGGTACCATATTTAAAGGAAAATTTCACTTTTTTTTTTTCACTTTATGCATCATTAAAATGACTGCTCCCGAAAAAACTTTAGTTTTTAAAATTTCTTTTTGCATTGATATATGTCCCCTGGGGCAGGACCCGGGTCCCCAAACCTGTTTTATAACATTAACATGCATATTGGCCGTTGTAATTAGCAATTTTGATTTCGAACGTTCGCGTCCATTATAACGAATAGGGTTCGAAAATTCGCGCAAACTTTCGGTCCGTTCGAAGGTTCTGGTGCGAACCGAACCCGGGGGTGTTCGGCTCATCCCTAGCCACTAACACACTAGAAGTCCTATGGGTGCTGCTGAGAAGAAAATATAGGAGCTCTGTGTGATGCCACTAACACACTAGAAGTCCTATGGGTGCTTCTGAGATGAAAATATAGGAGCTCTGTGTGATGCCACTAACACACTAGAAGTCCTATGGGTGCTGCTGAGAAGAAAATATAGGAGCTCTGTTTGCTGCCACTAACACACTAGAAGTCATATGGGTGCTTCTGAGAAGAAAATATAGGAGCTCTGTGTGATGCCACTAACACACTAGAAGTCCTATGGGTGCTGCTGAGAAGAAAATATAGGAGCTCTGTGTGATGCCACTAACACACTAGAAGTCCTATGGGTGCTGCTGAGAAGAAAATATAGGAGCTCTGTGTGATGCCACTAACACACTAGAAGTCCTATGGGTGCTTCTGAGATGAAAATATAGGAGCTCTGTGTGATGCCACCAACACACTAGAAGTCCTATGGGTGCTTCTGAGATGAAAATATAGGAGCTCTGTTTGCTGCCACTAACACACTAGAAGTCCTATGGGTGCTTCTGAGATGAAAATATAGGAGCTCTGTTTGCTGCCACTAACACACTAGAAGTCCTATGGGTGCTGCTGAGAAGAAAATGTAGGAGCTCTGTGTGATGCCACTAACACACTAGAAGTCCTATGGGTGCTTCTGAGAAGAAAATATAGGAGCTCTGTGTGATGCCACTAACACACTAGAAGTCCTATGGGTGCTTCTGAGAAGAAAATATAGGAGCTCTGTGTGATGCCACTAACACACTAGAAGTCCTATGGGTGCTTCTGAGATGAAAATATAGGAGCTCTGTTTGCTGCCACTAACACACTAGAAGTCCTATGGGTGCTGCTGAGAAGAAAATATAGGAGCTCTGTTTGCTGCCACTAACACACTAGAAGTCCTATGGGTGCTGCTGAGAAGAAAATATAGGAGCTCTGTGTGATGCCACTAACACACTAGAAGTCCTATGGGTGCTTCTGAGAAGAAAATATAGGAGCTCTGTGTGATGCCACTAACACACTAGAAGTCCTATGGGTGCTTCTGAGAAGAAAATATAGGAGCTCTGTGTGATGCCACTAACACACTAGAAGTCCTATGGGTGCTTCTGAGAAGAAAATATAGGAGCTCTGTGTGATGCCACTAACACACTAGAAGTCCTATGGGTGCTTCTGAGATGAAAATATAGGAGCTCTGTGTGATGCCACTAACACACTAGAAGTCCTATGGGTGCTTCTGAGATGAAAATATAGGAGCTCTGTTTGCTGCCACTAACACACTAGAAGTCCTATGGGTGCTGCTGAGAAGAAAATATAGGAGCTCTGTGTGATGCCACTAACACACTAGAAGTCCTATGGGTGCTTCTGAGTAGGGATGAGCTTCGTGTTCGAGTCGAACATACGTTCGACTCGAACATCGGCTGTTCGATCGTTCGACGAAGATCTAACGATTTGGGCCGTTCGCGCCAAATTCGAGTGACGCGAACGGCCCACAATGCACTACGCCATCGCAGTGTCATCCAGGCGCTGTGATTGGCCAAGCATGCACTGTGACCCCGCATGCTTGGCCAATCACAGCGCCGGCAGCGAGGAGAGCAATGATTGGCCACAGGCAGGATGCCTGTGGCCAATTATTGCTGAGGGTGTTTAGTACACGCCCCACACTATAAAAGGCCGCCAGCACGGCGGCCTAGTGTAGTGTGTTCCGGAGCAGGGAAAGACAAGCATAGGCAGGGACAGTGACATTTATTTCTTTCTTGCTTAACCTGGATTCCTTTAGTTTAGGGAAAGAGAAGGATAGGTAGGGAGAGTGTCAGTGTGTTTTACTGTGCGAGTCCTTGTTTCTAGGGACAAAGAAGGAAAGTGAGGGGAATTCTCCTTGTGCTATAGTGTGCTTTAAAAAAACATTTTTTCTAGGGACAGAAAACTCTAGGTAGGGAGAGTGTCAGTTTCTTTCACTGTGCGAGTCCTTGTTTCTAGGGACAAAGAAGGAAAGTGAGGGGAATTCTCCTTGTGCTATAGTGTGCTTTAAAAAAACATTTTTTCTAGGGACAGAAAACTCTAGGTAGGGAGAGTGTCAGTTTCTTTCACTGTGCGAGTCCTTGTTTCTAGGGACAAAGAAGGAAAGTGAGGGGAATTCTCCTTGTGCTATAGTGTGCTTTAAAAAAACATTTTTTCTAGGGACAGAAAACTCTAGGTAGGGAGAGTGTCAGTTTCTTTCACTGTGCGAGTCCTTGTTTCTAGGGACAAAGAAGGAAAGTGAGGGGAATTCTCCTTGTGCTATAGTGTGCTTTAAAAAAACATTTTTTCTAGGGACAGAAAACTCTAGGTAGGGAGAGTGTCAGTTTCTTTCACTGTGCCAGTCCTTGTTTCTAGGGACAAAGAAGGAAAGTGAGGGGAATTCTCCTTGTGCTATAGTGTGCTTTAAAAAAAAATTTTTCTAGGGACAGAAAACTCTAGGTAGGGAGAGTGTCAGTTTCTTTCACTGTGCCAGTCCTTGTTTCTAGGGACAAAGAAGGAAAGTGAGGGGAATTCTCCTTGTGCTATAGTGTGCTTTAAAAAAACATTTTTTCTAGGGACAGAAAACTCTAGGTAGGGAGAGTGTCAGTTTCTTTCACTGTGCCAGTCCTTGTTTCTAGGGACAAAGAAGGAAAGTGAGGGGAATTCTCCTTGTGCTATAGTGTGCTTTAAAAAAACATTTTTTCTAGGGACAGAAAACTCTAGGTAGGGAGAGTGTCAGTTTCTTTCACTGTGCCAGTCCTTGTTTCTAGGGACAAAGAAGGAAAGTGAGGGGAATTCTCCTTGTGCTATAGTGTGCTTTAAAAAAACATTTTTTCTAGGGACAGAAAACTCTAGGTAGGGAGAGTGTCAGTTTCTTTCACTGTGCCAGTCCTTGTTTCTAGGGACAAAGAAGGAAAGTGAGGGGAATTCTCCTTGTGCTATAGTGTGCTTTAAAAAAACATTTTTTCTAGGGACAGAAAACTCTAGGTAGGGAGAGTGTCAGTTTCTTTCACTGTGCCAGTCCTTGTTTCTAGGGACAAAGAAGGAAAGTGAGGGGAATTCTCCTTGTGCTATAGTGTGCTTTAAAAAAACATTTTTTCTAGGGACAGAAAACTCTAGGTAGGGAGAGTGTCAGTTTCTTTCACTGTGCCAGTCCTTGTTTCTAGGGACAAAGAAGGAAAGTGAGGGGAATTCTCCTTGTGCTATAGTGTGCTTTAAAAAAACATTTTTTCTAGGGACAGAAAACTCTAGGTAGGGAGAGTGTCAGTTTCTTTCACTGTGCCAGTCCTTGTTTCTAGGGACAAAGAAGGAAAGTGAGGGGAATTCTCCTTGTGCTATAGTGTGCTTTAAAAAAACATTTTTTCTAGGGACAGAAAACTCTAGGTAGGGAGAGTGTCAGTTTCTTTCACTGTGCCAGTCCTTGTTTCTAGGGACAAAGAAGGAAAGTGAGGGGAATTCTCCTTGTGCTATAGTGTGCTTTAAAAAAACATTTTTTCTAGGGACAGAAAACTCTAGGTAGGGAGAGTGTCAGTTTCTTTCACTGTGCCAGTCCTTGTTTCTAGGGACAAAGAAGGAAAGTGAGGGGAATTCTCCTTGTGCTATAGTGTGCTTTAAAAAAACATTTTTTCTAGGGACAGAAAACTCTAGGTAGGGAGAGTGTCAGTTTCTTTCACTGTGCCAGTCCTTGTTTCTAGGGACAAAGAAGGAAAGTGAGGGGAATTCTCCTTGTGCTATAGTGTGCTTTAAAAAAACATTTTTTCTAGGGACAGAAAACTCTAGGTAGGGAGAGTGTCAGTTTCTTTCACTGTGCCAGTCCTTGTTTCTAGGGACAAAGAAGGAAAGTGAGGGGAATTCTCCTTGTGCTATAGTGTGCTTTAAAAAAACATTTTTTCTAGGGACAGAAAACTCTAGGTAGGGAGAGTGTCAGTTTCTTTCACTGTGCCAGTCCTTGTTTCTAGGGACAAAGAAGGAAAGTGAGGGGAATTCTCCTTGTGCTATAGTGTGCTTTAAAAAAACATTTTTTCTAGGGACAGAAAACTCTAGGTAGGGAGAGTGTCAGTTTCTTTCACTGTGCCAGTCCTTGTTTCTAGGGACAAAGAAGGAAAGTGAGGGGAATTCTCCTTGTGCTATAGTGTGCTTTAAAAAACATTTTTTCTAGGGACAGAAAACTCTAGGTAGGGAGAGTGTCAGTTTCTTTCACTGTGCCAGTCCTTGTTTCTAGGGACAAAGAAGGAAAGTGAGGGGAATTCTCCTTGTGCTATAGTGTGCTTTAAAAAAACATTTTTTCTAGGGACAGAAAACTCTAGGTAGGGAGAGTGTCAGTTTCTTTCACTGTGCCAGTCCTTGTTTCTAGGGACAAAGAAGGAAAGTGAGGGGAATTCTCCTTGTGCTATAGTGTGCTTTAAAAAAAATATTTTTTCTAGGGACAGAAAACTCTAGGTAGGGAGAGTGTCAGTTTCTTTCACTGTGCCAGTCCTTGTTTCTAGGGACAAAGAAGGAAAGTGAGGGGAATTCTCCTTGTGCTATAGTGTGCTTTAAAAAAACATTTTTTTCTAGGGACAGAAAACTCTAGGTAGGGAGAGTGTCAGTTTCTTTCACTGTGCCAGTCCTTGTTTCTAGGGACAAAGAAGGAAAGTGAGGGGAATTCTCCTTGTGCTATAGTGTGCTTTAAAAAAACATTTTTTCTAGGGACAGAAAACTCTAGGTAGGGAGAGTGTCAGTTTCTTTCACTGTGCCAGTCCTTGTTTCTAGGGACAAAGAAGGAAAGTGAGGGGAATTCTCCTTGTGCTATAGTGTGCTTTAAAAAAACATTTTTTCTAGGGACAGAAAACTCTAGGTAGGGAGAGTGTCAGTTTCTTTCACTGTGCCAGTCCTTGTTTCTAGGGACAAAGAAGGAAAGTGAGGGGAATTCTCCTTGTGCTATAGTGTGCTTTAAAAAAACTTTTTTTCTAGGGACAGAAAACTCTAGGTAGGGAGAGTGTCAGTTTCTTTCACTGTGCCAGTCCTTGTTTCTAGGGACAAAGAAGGAAAGTGAGGGGAATTCTCCTTGTGCTATAGTGTGCTTTAAAAAAACATTTTTTCTAGGGACAGAAAACTCTAGGTAGGGAGAGTGTCAGTTTCTTTCACTGTGCCAGTCCTTGTTTCTAGGGACAAAGAAGGAAAGTGAGGGGAATTCTCCTTGTGCTATAGTGTGCTAAAGCATTCCTCATCAACCATCTTTGAAATCCTTGTTTTTTGGACAGTCAGGGAAATTGTCGTTGTGCTATTCTGTGCAAAAGCAATAATCCTCAACCATATTTAGAAATCCTTAAGTAAAGGGACAGAGAAGGACACCTGAAGGTAGCCCTTATTGCTTTTTTCCCATCTCCCTGCAGGCCATCTATTAGAATGTCTGGAAGGCAAACAAGGAGAGGCAGACAGTCAGGAGGCAATAAAAGAGGGCAAGCAGGCTCTGTGTCTGGGGGCAACAGTGCTGGTCGTGGACGCGGTGCATTGTCATCAGCACATGGCCATGGGACACGCTTGTCCTTCTTTTCGGCAGCTGGACATGTTGAGCCACATCATGCCGAAGACTTGGTAGAGTGGATGACCAAGCCCTCCTCCTCCTCCTCATCCTCTCTCACCCAGGCTCAGGGTACTGGCAAAGCAGCTGCCAAAGCGTCCTCTTCCCTGGTATCAATGTCAGACTCATCATCAGTCACTCCTTCCCTAGACCCACCATGTCCTCCTCCTGAGGAGTCCCCCGAACTGTTTGAGCACAGTGTTGGGTACATGCTCCAGGAGGATGCCCAGCGTTTCGAAGGGTCTGATGATGAAACCCAGCTACAGGAAGGCAGTAGCGTGAGAGCAGACAGAGGGGATGCTCAAGAAGGACACCAATCTGGCAGTCATGTTCCAGCAGCTGCAGCATACTGCCAGATTGGCTCCAGTGATGAGGAGGGAGGGGATGATGAGGTCACTGACTCCACGTGGGTGCCTAATAGGAGAGAGGAGGAGGAGGAGGATGAGGAGGAGGCACATCTCCAACGAGGCAGGATGCCCTTTGGTGGCCAGCGTAAGGGCAGTACACCGACGGAATCACACCGCAGAGCTCCGCCTGTGCAGGGCGCAGCCTCTGCCCGTCATTCAAAAAGTTCCTTGGTGTGGGCCTTTTTTGAGGCTAGTGCATCAGATCGCACAGCTGCTGTTTGCAACATATGTCTCAAGCGTATATCGCGTGGCCAAAACATCAGCCGCTTGGGTACCACATGCCTGACCAGACATATGTTGACCTGCCATGCAGCTCGTTGGCAAGCCTACCTCAAAGACCCACACCAAAGAACAAAGTGGACCTCTCCTTGCACCGCATCAGCTGGGATCTCCAACCCCACTATAACTTCAGTCCTCTCTGAAACATGCACTGAGAGGAATGAAGGTGTAGAATTAGGTGTGTCACAGCCAAGTACTTGCGGCCACTCTGCTAGCAGTACACCGACGTCCGATTCTAGCAGGCAAATTTCCCTGCCCCAGCTGCTGGACCGTCGAAAGAAGTTCACTCCCAGCCATCCACATGCCCAGCGGTTGAATGCTAGCTTGGCTAAATTGCTAGCGCTTCAACTGCTGCCTTTTCAGTTGGTAGACTCGGCCCCCTTCCGTGAGTTTGTGCAATGTGCGGTTCCTCAGTGGCAGGTTCCCAAACGCCACTTTTTCTCACGGAAGGCTATTCCGGCTCTCTACCGGCATGTGGAAGGCAATGTCTTGGCCTCGCTGGACAGGGCGGTCAGCGGTAAGGTGCATATTACCGCTGACTCATGGTCCAGCAGGCATGGACAGGGACGTTACCTTTCTTTCACGGCCCATTGGGTCACTCTTTTGGCAGCTGGGAAGGATGCAGGACAAGGTGCAGTAGTGTTGGAGGTTGTTCCACCGCCACGCCTCCAAAATGCTACTACTGGTTGTGACACACCTCTCTCCTCCACCCCCTCCTCTTCTTCTTCCTCCATGGCCTCTTCCTGTGGTTTGTCCTATGAACCAGCGGTGCTCCGTAGCCGTTCACGGGGCTACGCAAGTACGCAGGCAAAAAGATGCCATGCCGTGCTTGCGCTGGTGTGTTTGGGGGACAGAAGCCACACTGGGGCAGAGGTCCTGTCTGCTCTGCAGGGCCAGGCCGAGAGGTGGTTGACGCCACTCCAGCTTAAGCCAGGAATGGTGGTTTGCGACAATGGCACCAACCTCCTCTCCGCCCTCCGACAGGGACAACTGACCCATGTGCCCTGTGTGGCTCACGTCCTTAACCTGGTGGTGCAGCGGTCCTTGGGCAGGTACCCGGGCTTACAGGATGTCCTGAGGCAGGCCAGGAAAGTCTGTGTGCATTTCCGCAGATCTTATAATGCCAGTGCTCGCCTGGCTGAGCTGCAAAAGGAGTTGAACCTGCCCAAGAACCGCCTTATATGTGACATGCCCACCAGGTGGAACTCAACGTTGGCCATGCTGCAGCGGCTGCACACGCAGCAGAGGGCCATCAATGAGTACCTGTGCGACTACGGCACCAGGACAGGGTCAGGGGAGCTTGGTTTTTTTTCTCCACGCCAGTGGGGCATGATCAGGGATGCATGCACTGTCCTGGCACCATTTGAGGAGGCCACGAGGATGGTGAGCAGTGACAGTGCATGCATCAGTGACACTGTACCTCTTGTCCACCTGTTGGAGCACACGCTGCATGGAATAATGGACAGGGCACTTGAGGCAGAACAGAGGCAGGAAGAGGAGGACTTCCTTGCCTCTCAAGGCCCCCTTTACCCAGACAGTGTTCCTTCTGTCCCACCCATCGCACAGGAAGAGGAAGAGGAGGAGGAGGAGGAGGAGGAGGAGGAGGATTGTGTCAGCATGGAGGTGGAGGCTGGCACTCAGCATCATCAGCAGCAGTCTTTTAGGGATGATTTACAGTCCCAAGAAACCAGTGGACTTGTACGTGGCTGGGAGGAGGTGGCTGCGGATCATGTCGTCCTTAGTGACCCAGAGGACTCCGGAGCGAATGCCTCAGCAAACCTACGCTGCATGGCCTCCCTGATCCTGCAAAGTCTGCGGAAGGATCCTCGTATTCTTTGGATCAAGGAGAGGGACCATTACTGGCTGGCCACTCTCCTTGATCCACGGTACAAGGGTAAGGTTGCGGACCTTATGTTACCTTCGCAGAGGGAGCAGAGGATGAGACAACTCCGGGAGGCCTTGCAGTAAGGTCTGTGCAACGCGTTCCCAGAGACTGGGAGGTTACAAACTCCTGGTCCTGGACAACGAGTTGCTGAGGCTTCGGCCAGTCAAAGAAGGAGCGGTGGGGAAGGTGGCCGTCTGACCGATGCGTTCAGACAATTCTTTAGTCCGCAGCCCCAAAGTATGATCGGTTCCAGCAACCATCGCCAGCGTCTGATAAACATGGTGCAGGAATATCTAGGGGCAAGGTCAGACTTGGACACCTTCCCCACCGAAAATCCTCTGGCTTACTGGGTCTTGAGGATGGATCACTGGCCAGAGCTTGCACAGTATGCAATTGAGCTACTGGCCTGTCCTGCATCCAGCGTTCTTTCGGAACGCACATTCAGTGCTGCTGGAGGATTTGTCACGGATCACAGGGTGCGCCTGTCCACCGACTCGGTTGATCGACTGACTTTCATCAAGATGAACCAGTCTTGGATCACCACCAGCTACCACACACCTGATGCTGATATAACAGACTAATTGATTTTAACATGTCACATCCTCCTCCTCCGAGTCCTCAATGATACGATTGATGATGATAGCTTGGAAGATCATTTTTGTTTATGGGTGCCGCCACCAGTGGCTAAGGCCCAATTTTTCAGCCCCTGTTTTACAGGGGCGTGTAATTACAATTTTTTTAGCAATAATTTGCCATAGGGCTCATTGCTGTGCTCCAAGTACAGTATCTGTGAGGGGTTGGAGTGTTGTGGCACCAGTGCCTAAGGCCCAATTTTTCAGCCCCTGTTTAACAGGGGCGTGTCATTACAATTTTTGAAGCAATACTTTGCAGCAGGGCTCATTGCTGTGCTCCAAGTACAGTATCTGTGAGGGGTTGTAGTGTTGTGCCACCAGTGCCTAAGGCCCAATTTTTCAGCCCCTGTTTAACAGGGGCGTGTCATTACAATTTTTGAAGCAATACTTTGCAACAGGGCTCATTGCTGTGCTCCAAGTACAGTATCTGTGAGGGGTTGTAGTGTTGTGCCACCAGTGCCTAAGGCCCAATTTTCAGCCCCTGTTCAACAGGGGCATGCAATTACAATTCTTGATCTAATAATTCACAGCAGGGCCCATTGCTGCACCCACCAAGAGTAACTCTGAGGGCTTACAGTGTTGTGGCAACGCCACCACCACCACCACCACCACCACGAAAGGCCCAATTTTTCAGCCCCTGTTCAAAAGGGGCATGTAATTACAATTCTTGATCTAATAATTCACAGCAGGGCCCATTCCTGCACCCACCAAGAGTAACTCTGAGGGCTTACAGTGTTGTGGCAACACCACCACCACCACCACCACCACGAAAGGCCCAATTTTTCAGCCCCTGTTCAACAGGGGCATGCAATTACAATTCTTGATCTAATAATTCACAGCAGGGCCCATTGCTGCACCCACCAAGAGTAACTGTCAGGGCTTACAGTGTTGTGGCGCCAGCACCACCATCAAAGGCCCAATTTTTACTACCACTGTTCAACAATTATATGTAATTAAAATTCCTGATATAATAGTTGACAGCAGGGCGTTCCAGCACCAACCAAGAGTAACTGTGAGTGCTTACAGTGTTGTGCCAACACCAACAACTAAGGGGCCTATTTCTGCAGAGTATATACGGCAGGTCCCTACTTTCAAACATCCAACTTACAAACGACTCCTACTTCCAAACGCAAGAAGACAACAGGAAGTGAGAGGAAATCTACCACTAGGAAGGAAAATTCTCTCCTGTAAGAATAAATATGGGAGAAAGGTGTCTCCTCTGTACTGATGCTTTATCAGCAATCCTTGTTTCAAGAAAAACACCACATTTCAAAAACAGTTGTCATTGGGACGGAAAGTGAGGTGAAATGTTCTGAACAGGGGCACAGACAGCAAAACAAATGTTACAGGGGTGATAACCCTTACCTATGTTTTCCAAAAAGTTTAAAAATAGATTTTTGGGCTGGAGCTACACTTCAACAATGTACCTGTTCAAAATTACAAACAGATTCTACATAAGAACAAACCTACAGTCCCTGTCTTGTATGCACCGCCTGTATACGGCTGTTCAGAGTATATAGGGCCTTTTTTATTTTATGTGCGGGGTTCCCCTTAATATCCATACAAGACCCAAAGGGGCTGGTAATGGGCTGGGGTAGGGGGGGGGGGGTCATGGGGTAGCTATGCCATTTTTCTTAAAGATTTTCATCCATATTACCGGGACCAGACATTACATTAAAGCCGCAAGCAGTTTTAAATGGCTTTTTTTTCCTTTAGAAGTGTCATTTTGTGCAGGGACAGTTCTAAACACGGGAAACACGTGGCACTTCACAGGCATACTTTAGACACCCCCCAGGTACGATATTTAAAGGAATATTTGACTCTTTTTTTTTTCACTTTATGCATCATTAAAATGACTGCTCCCGAAAAACGACCGTTTTTAAAACTTCTTTTTGCATTGATACATGTCCCCTGGTGCAGAACCCGGGTTCCCAAACCCTTTTTAGGACAATAACATGCATAATAGTTGTTATAATTAGCACTTTAGAATTCGAACGTTCGCATCCATTGTATTTAATAGGGTTCTAATGTTCGTACGAACTTTCGGTCCGTTCGCGGGTTCTGGTGCGAACCGAACCCGGGGGTGTTCGGCTCATCACTACTTCTGAGAAGAAAATATAGGAGCTCTGTGTGATGCCACTAACACACTAGAAGTCCTATGGGTGCGTCTAAGATGAAAATATAGGAGCTCTGTTTGCTGCCACTAACACACTAGAAGTCCTATGGGTGCTGCTGAGAAGAAAATATAGGAGCTCTGTTTGCTGCCACTAACACACTAGAAGTCCTATGGGTGCTGCTGAGAAGAAAATATAGGAGCTCTGTGTGATGCCACTAACACACTAGAAGTCCTATGGGTGCTTCTGAGAAGAAAATATAGGAGCTCTGTGTGATGCCACTAACACACTAGAAGTCCTATGGGTGCTTCTGAGATGAAAATATAGGAGCTCTGTTTGCTGCCACTAACACACTAGAAGTCCTATGGGTGCTGCTGAGAAGAAAATATAGGAGCTCTGTTTGCTGCCACTAACACACTAGAAGTCCTATGGGTGCTGCTGAGAAGAAAATATAGGAGCTCTGTGTGATGCCACTAACACACTAGAAGTCCTATGGGTGCTTCTGAGAAGAAAATATAGGAGCTCTGTGTGATGCCACTAACACACTAGAAGTCCTATGGGTGCTTCTGAGATGAAAATATAGGAGCTCTGTGTGAAGCCACTAACACACTAGAAGTCCTATGGGTGCTGCTGAGAAGAAAATATAGGAGCTCTGTTTGCTGCCACTAACACACTAGAAGTCCTATGGGTGCTGTTGGGGTGCAATGCTGTGCTAACAGCACTGCGGTTGGTACTACTGCAATACTGTACTAACAGTAAGCACGCACCAGACTAATCCCCAGCAGCAGCTAATAACACACTAACTGTGCAATCAGCAGCAATGAACGATCAATGACTTAGGTAGCAATGGTTTAGCAAAGAAATAGCCAATGGTTTAGCAAAGAAGAGCAAATCTTTCAGTATCAAGCAAAGACAGAATCAGCAGACTGATCTCTCCTAAAGCCGGAACTCATGTGACCGGGGCCGACGGCGTGGCGGCCTTTTAAATGGTGGGGCGTGTACTAAAGCCCCTGAGCTGTAATTGGCTACAGGCGTCCTGCCTGTAGCCAATTATTGCTCTCCGAGTTTCGGGCGCTGTGATTGGCCAAGCATGCGGGGTCACAGTGCATGCTTGGCCAATCATCAGCCAGCAATGCACTGCGCCGGCCGCGCCGGCCGCAATGCATTGCGGGGCCGCTCGCATCACACGAATGTGATGCGAACGGCCCAAATAGTTCTGGGCTCGCCGAGCGAGCGAACGCCCGGTGCTCGATTCGAACGTGGGTTCGAATCGAGCACCGGGCCCATCCCTACTCCTGATACATAATGTCTAGTACATCAGTGGTCAACCGTCCGAAACATTGGTGGTCAGTGGGGATAATGTCTAATACACTGGCGGTCAGTTGGAAAATGTCTGATACATCAGTGGTCTTTGGCAAGAATATTTTATTAATAAATATTGTTGCACTGCCCCTTTAAATCCACATCAATATAAGTGAGTGTTTAAATCAACATAAAACACCAATTGTGAATAGTGCATAAAGATTCAAAATAAACAAATCGACATCAAAATCTTTTCACACCACTTGTGAATAATAAATGAAAAAAAAAAGTCCATCCAAGAGAATATGTACAACTTGAAATGTTACCAGTGAGTACCCCCACCATGCCATGCACAGCCTCTCATCAAATCATAAGACCCCAAACTATAGGTGGTCAATAAGCGCTTAGAGGGGCGTGGATCTTGATGCAGAGAAGAATCCGACCAATAGTGAACCACAGGACACACCAGCAAGGAAAGTTAAAACATCACATCTTCTCAAGGGGCCCCTTGAGAAAGTCCTTTTGGAAGAAAATACGCATGGGGCAGAGCCCGTGCTAACGTCATCACGATGGATCCGGAACCAGCAGTGCTGAATGTTTGTTTTACATACTTGTTTAATTGGAAAGATTGTGAATGTATATACACTATGGGGGGGGGGGGGGTCTTTCTTTTGCCGGATTAACATACAGTGCCTTGATAAAGTATTAATACCCCTTGACATTTTCCACATTTTGTCATGTTACAACCAAAAACGTAAATTTATTTTATTGGGATTTTATGTGATAGACCAACACAAAGTGGCTTTCATGATCACTTAGTGCCCCTGTTCCTCATTCCAGCACCCAGGTGTTGGCTTTTGCTTTTCTCCTGTCTGTGTTCACCTTTTGGCTGATTGATCTGGTTAGTCACCTGATATAAGCAAACTGAACACTCTATCCCTAGCTTGTGATAGAGACAGACTTACCTGCATTGTTCTAGAACAAGCCTCCTGTTAGTCTGCCTTGCTTGCTGTTGGATCTCCTGTGTATGACCCGGATTGGATACTGGACTATCCCCTGAACTCTGCCTGCCCTTTACCTGGAATGGATACTGGATTATCTCCTTAACTCAGCCTGCCTTATTACCTAAACTGCCTTTTAACCATGCTATTTGTCTGCTAAATTGCAAGCATCTGTTTTCTTAGCTCAGTTCGCATCTGCCCTGGCAGGGTAGCCAGACACTATAGCATTGTGTATAAGTCCTGGGGGCAACCAAGTACCAGTACCGGTAGGCCTGCTTGTCTTAAGGGAAAGGGGGCTGCTATAAGTGAAGCACACAATAGCCAGCTTTAGTGTCTTACCACCTGCGTTGGGGTAGACATGACATTCGTGACATTATCACAAGCCAATAACACAACGCCAAGTCCAGGAACTGTCTGTACGTGTAAACGCACCTCCAGCAGTAACACAGGAGCCAGAGCCCAAAGTTAACTGGCCTTACCGTTTTTCTGGCGACCCCCATGTGTTTTCTAACTTTAAAAACAGTTGTATGCTATACTTTAAGCTTAAGCCACACTCCAGTGGTTCTGAAGCACAGCGGGTCAGCTTGATTATTACATGGTTGTAGGGGGATCCCCAGTCTTGGGTGTTTAGTCTCCCCACAGATGATCCAGTCAGAGGGTCAGTTGAAGCCTTTTTCAACGCCTTATGCCACCTACACACGACCGTTTTCATGACTAGAAACATGCCATTTTTTAAATTGGTCTTGAGAAACGGTCGTGTGTACGCTTTAAAGACTGGAAAAAAAACGCGCAAGTTATGAGACGGGACCACTTGTTCTGGTAAAACTAGCATTCATAATGGAGATAGCACATTCGTCATGCTGTAACGGACTGAAAAGCACAGAGACTGAAAAGCGTGAATCGGCTAGCACCAAACTTTTACTAACACACGGTAACACGAAATCAGCAAAAGCAGCCCAAAGGGTGGCGCCATCCGAATGGAACTTCCCCTTTATAGTGCCGTCGTACGTGTTGTCGTACGTGTTGTATGTCACCACGCTTTGCTCGAACATTTTTTTTCACGATAGTGTGTATGCAAGGCAGGCTTGAGAAGAATCACGTCGTTGTTTTTTTCCATGACATTAAAAACGGTTGTGTGTACGTGGCATTAGGTTTACTGTATGATGATCCTGACTGTGCCCATTCAGCGGAAGCTAACCTTAGGTCATAACGTCAGGATAAATGCACAGCTGAACAATACTGTTCTGTTTTCCACCGCTGGGCACCGGACTCTGGGTGGAATGACCCGGCTCTAAGAAGTCAGTTCAGGTTAAGGCTTATCAGACTCCATCAAAGTCTCCTTAGTACACTACCCTGAACCAAAGTCATTGAATGAAGCCATGCAAGTAGCCATCCGCATTGACAGGCGTTTACGGGAAAGGCGTACAGAGAGGTTTGTTTCCTTGCCCCCCAGTACGCTGCCCACCTTTTCTTAATTTCCTGAGCCCTCTCAACCTCTCCAGGAGGATGAGCCCATGCAAATTGGCGCTACCCATTTATCCCCTGGGGAAAAGGCTAGAAGGAGATCTCAGGGACTCTGTCTATTGTGTGGCAAACTCGGCCACTTTGTCGCTAGTTGTCCCAATAAGCTGAGAAACGCCAAGAGTCTAGAGGTGCGGGTGGGGTCTGATCATACTGTGTCTGTTTCCATCAGAGAAGGCTTATTTGTTCCTGCACAACTTAGTTCTGATAAGTTTTCTCACCACCTCTCTGCTTTCATTGATTCTGCTGCTGCTAGCAATTTCAGTGATAGGGACCTAGCACACCGTCTACAGACCTGAATCCAGAATTGCATTAAAACCGCTGACCAGTTGCCCATGTATAACTCTTGTGTGGACAGTACCAGCCACGTGCCTTTTTTCCAGTCCTATTCAGATCCTATTTATGACAACGTTTCCAAATGTGACTACAGTTTGCATAACCATGTGCCTTTATGTGACTCTGTTATAGAAAAAGACGCTGACAAGTTTATTGAATTCTCTACAGGTCACGTCTCCAGCCAATTGCCACAGCCCTAATCCTCTCCTCCTAGAAGCCAAACGCATCTGTCGTCTCGCAGCCTTGGGCCTCAGAAGTCAAGCCCCCTGGATTTACCCCTACTTTTGCCCGTCGCTAAACTCCCTTGGATGCACAGCCAGGCTAACTTGCCCACAAGTTCCACAGTCGCTATGGCTGGCGATTCGATTCAGACAGTCGCTATGCTGGGCGATGCGTTTCAGACAGTCACTACGCCTGATGATGCGATTCAGACAGTCGCTACGCCTGGCGATGTGGCTCAGTCGGCCACTGCATCAGTTATGCCAGTCCAGCCCATGCCCGTTGAGCTTCCTGCTTCTTATTCTGGACTTTCTGGTAATGCGATTCAGACAGTCACTACACCTGGCGATGCGGCCCAGTAGGACACTGCATAATTTTTTACCAGTCCAGCCCATGCCCGTTAAGCTTCCTGCTTCTTATTCTGGACTTTCTGCTGATGCGATTCAGACAGTCGCTACACCTGGCGATGCGGCCCAGTTAGCCACTGCATCAAGTATGCCAATCCAGCCCATGCCCATTGAACTTCCTGCTCTTTCTTATTCAGGACTTTCTATAACCGAGCTTCACCCTACTTCTCTAACCGGTCTAAGAGGTTCAATCCACCCTTTGGACCAGGTGGGACTTTCAATCCTTTTTTCAGAGCTCTCTGTATTCCGGTCGTGTTTCAGCTGTCCGGCTTGACCCCTGTGACACGTCCAATGCTAACCAGCCTGACCTTGTGGATCCGCGGACCTCTGCCCAGTCTGATGGTCCTGTGCTGGATGTCCAACTGGTCTTTGAGGGTCCGGGGGCCCCTCCTCAGAGGGGGGTAATGTCATGATCACTTGGTGCCCATGTTCCTCATTTCAGCACCCGGGTGTTGGCTGTTGCTTTTCCCCTGTCTGTGTTCACCTGTTAGCTGATTGATCTGGTCAGTCACCTGATAAAACCAAACCAAACACTCTATCTCTCGCTTGTGTTATGAATAAGCACTAGCACAGTGCGAAACATGTCAGCCATTGTTTTTTGACCTGTGTACCATTGTACAGTGTGTATTTTGGATTCCTTATTTTAAAATAAAGGCTTTTATTTTTGAGTGCTGCAGTCCAGAAGACTTTTTTGTTCCTGTTTGCTGTCAATAGCATTGCTTGCACCTTTGTCTGCTGGGAGGAGGTGATTTGAAGGATTCTCACACCTGAGCGGCTCCCTTTCTCTTGTATCTCTCGCTTGTGATAGAGACAGACAGCATTGTTCTAGATCAAGCCTCCCCTTAGTCTGCCTTGCTTGCTGTTGGATCTCCTGTGTATGACCCGGATTGGATACTATCCCCTGAACTCTGCCTGCCTTTTACATGGAATGGATACTGGATTATCCCCTGAACTCAGCCTGCCTTATTACCTGAACTACCTTTGAACCACGCTATCTGTCTGCTAAACTGCAAGTACCTGTTTGCTTTGCTCAGTTCGCATCTGCCCTGACGTGGTAGCCAGACACTATAGCATTGTGTATACTGTAAGTCCTGGGGGCAACCAAGTACCGGTAGGTCTGCTTGTCTTAAGGGAAAGGTAAAGCACACAGTAGCCAGCTATAGTGTCTGACCACCTGCGTTGGGGTAGACCTGACATTCATGACAGTGGCACATAGTTGTGAAGTGGAAGGAAAATAATAAATTGTTTTCCAATTTTTTTACAAATAAATATGTGAAAAGTGTGGCGTGCATTTGTATTCAGCCCCCTTTACTCTGATACCCCCAACTAAAATCTAGTGGAACCAGTTGCTTTCAGAAGTCACCTAACTAGTAAATAGAGTCCACCTGTGTGTAATTTAATCTCAGTATAAATACAACTGTTCTGTGAAGTCCTCAGAGATTTGGTAGAGAACCTTATTGAACAAACAGCATCATTAAGCCCAAGGAACACACCAGACAGGTCAGGGATAAGGTTGTGATGTTTAAAGCAGGGTTAGGCTATAAAAAAAATATCCCAAACTTTGAACATCTCACGGAGCACTGTTCAATCCGTCAACCGAAAATTGAAAGCGTATGACACTACTGCAAACCTACCAAAACGTGGCCATCCACCTAACGTGACAGGCCGGGCAAGGAGAGCATTAAACAGAGAAGCAGCCAAGAGGCCCATGGTAACTTTGGAGGAGCTGCAGAGATCCACAGCTCAGGTGGGAGAATCTGTCCACAGGACAACTATTAGTCGTGCACTCCACAAATCTGGCCTTTATGGAAAGTGGCAAGAAGAAAGCCATTGTTGAGAGAAAGCCCTAAGAAGTCTCGTTTGCAGTTTGCAAGAAGCCATGTGGGGGACACAGCAAACATGTGGAAGAAGGTGCTCTGGTCAGATGAGACCAAAATTTAAATTTTTGGCCTAAAAGAAAAATGCTATGTGTGGCGGAAAACTAACACTGCACATCACCCTGAACACACCATCCCCACCGTGAAACATGGTGGTGGCAGCATCATGTTTTGGGGGTGCTTTTCTTCAGCAGGGACCGAGAAACTGGTCAGAGTTGATTGGAAGATGAATGGAGCCAAATACATGGAAATCTTAGAAGAAAACCTGTTAGAGTCTGCAAAAGACTCGAGACCGGGGCGGAGGTTAACCTTACAGCAGGACAAGAACCCTAAACATACAGCCAGATCTACAATGGAATGGTTTAGATCAGGGATCCTCAAATTACGGCCCTCCAGCTGTTGCGGAACTACAAATCCCATGAGGCATTGCAAAACTCTGACATTCACAGACATGACTAGGCATGATGGGAATTGTAGTTTTGCAACATCTGGAGGACCATAGTTTGAAGACCCCTGGTTTAGATCAAAGTATAGTCATGTGCTAGAATGGCCCAGTCAAAGTCCAGACCTAAATCCAATTGAGAATCTGTGGCAAGACTTGAAAATTGCTGTTCACAGATGCTTTCCATCCAATCTGACAGAACTTGAGCTATTTTGCAAAGAAGAATGGGCAAAAATGTCACTCTCTAGATGTGCAAAGCTGAGAGAGACATCCCCAAAAAGACTTGCAGCTGTAATTGCAGCGAAAGGTGGTTCTACAAAGTATTGACTCAGGGGGGCTGAATACAAATGCACGCCACACTTTTCACATATTTATTTGTAAAAAAAAAAATGGAAAGCCATTTATCATTTTCCTTCCACTTCACAATTTTTTGCCACTTTGTGTTGGTCTATCACATAAAATCCCAATAAAATACATTTATGTTTTTGGATGTAAGATGACAAAATGTGGAAAATTTCAAGGAGTATGAATATTTTGCAAGGCACTGTATATGAAGTGATAGCTGTGATGTTACAACTCTCCCTGCTGGTGTGTCCCGTGGTTCCCTATTTGTTTATTTTGAATCTTTATGCTCTAGTCTGTAATTCTGATTCCATGGGGGGTGTCTGTCCTGCGGAGGCTTGTTTGATTTGAGAAAGCAGATCTTCTTGAATCAGGAGAAAATTTCCAGGAGAAAGGATCGTGTCTGGCTGGGAGATTTCCTTAGATCTGTGGAACATCCGAGACAGGGCGTCAGGTTTAATGTTCTTGGAGCCTGGGCGATAGGTGACATGAAAAGAGAACCTGGAGAAAAAAAGTGCCCACCTGGCTTGTCGTGGCTTCAACCTCTTTGCAGATCTAAAATACTCCAGGTTCTTGTGATCGGTGAAGATCAGGATTGGATGGGCTGCTCCCTCCAGCAGATAACGCCACTCCTCTAGCGCGGATTTAATTGCTAATAGCTCCCGGTCTCCCGCGTCATATTTCTTCTCCGCTGGTGATAGTTTGCGGGAGAAGAAGGCTACAGGGTGGAGCAGGGCCTTGGTCCCCTGTCTTTGTGAATGTATTGCCCCCACAGCGATCTCAGAAGCATCCACTTTGAGTACAAAGGGCAGGGAGGAGTCAGGATGTTTTAAAACGGAGGCAGAGGTAAATAGTCCTTTGAGAGATTCAAATGCCGTTTGGGCTTCTGGGGACCAATTAAAACGGATTCCCTGTTTGGTTAACTGGGTGATTGGGGCAATAATGGCAGATAACTCCTTAATAAACTTTCTGTAAAAGTTGGCGATACCAACGAAACGTTGGATTCCCTTTTTGTCAGTGGGGACCGGCCAGTCTAGGATCGCAGCAGTCTTCTGTGGGTCCATCTTGATGCCTTCACTAGAAATAACTAGGCCCAGGAATGGAATACTCTTCTGCTCGAACTCGCATTTTTCCGATTTTGTGTACAAGCCATGTTGTCGGAGCCGGGTCAACACACATCTGACGTGCCTGCGGTGGGAGTCAAGGGAAGAAGAGAAAATTCGAATATCGTCCAGATAGACGATGATGAACAAATCCAAATAGTCCCGAAACACGTCATTAATAAAGTACTGGAATGTGGCAGGGGCATTGCACAACCCGAAGGGCATCACCAAGTACTCGAAGTGCCCAAATTGAGTATGAAAGGCAGTCCTCCACTCGTCCCCTTCCCTGATACGGACCAAGTTGTATGCTCCGCGGAGATCGAGTTTGGTGAAAATGGTAGCGGCCCCCAGTCTCTGAAATAACTCTATTACCAGGGGAAGGGGGTATTGGTTCTTTACCGTAATTTTGTTTAACTCACGGTAGTCAATGCAAGGCCGAAGGGTATGATCTTTCTTCTCTACAAAGAAGATGCCTGCGCCTGCCGGAGACGTGGAAGGGCGGATGAACCCTTTCTTCAGGTTTTCGTCTATGTACTCTTTTAACACTCCCTGCTCCACCTCTGTTAACGGGAAAATCCTACCAAAGGGAATTTCAGCTCCGGGAAGCAGTTCAATGGGGCAATCGTAGGCTCGATGGGGTGGTAGAGTCTCAGCCCCCTTTTTACGAAATACGTCTAGGAAATCATGATAAGTCTCTGGAATGGATTGACGTATTTCGGTTTCCGTATCCAGGCATAGTAGAGTAGAAGACCCACAAGGAACTTGAGAGCCACAGAACTGCTGGCAGTAGGATGAAGGAAAGGTAACCTCCCCTGTGACCCAGTTGATATCAGGGTTGTGGGTCTGAAGCCACGGTATTCTGAGGATAACAGAAAATAAGGGAGAGGAGATTATGTCGAAACGTAATAGTTCATGGTGTGAACCATAGAAGGTGAAAGGTAAGGGAGCAGTCTCTCGGGTAACAGGCCCAGAATTAATGGCAGAGCAACTGCCAGATGAATAGAAAGTCCACGGGCCTTGGGAAGAAGCGGAATCTGGTATCTGGCTGCAAAGGATGAATCCATAAAACAACTGCAGGCTCCGGAATCAATAATGGCAGGTAATTGCAAAGTCGTTCCTGGGAGCCAGATGAGATGTGGTCCTAGTCAAGGAAGATGCAAGGTCGGTGGATGTGGAAAAGGCACTTGCGGATCTTGGCAGGGCAGTTCCTGACATAGTATCCTGGTCCTCCACAGTATAAGCATAGATTATTCATCCGGCGACGTTGGCGCTCTTCCGGGGTAAGGGAAGGACGAAGTACCCCCAGATGCATGGGCTTGGATGTGTCAGGCGTGGAGGCAGGTTGTGCAGAGGGTGCCGGGTATAGGTTACTAGGGGCTCTTGGTAGCATCCAGGTTGGACGAGAAGGGCGAGCAGTTTTCTCAGCCCTTCGTTTCCTCAGGCGTTGATCAATCTGTATGGCTAGATCGATCAATGTGTCCAGGGTCTGTGGTATGCCAACTCTAGCCAGTTCGTTCTTCAACGGGTCAGACAGTCCTATGCAAAATTGGCAGCGGAGCGCAGCATCATTCCAGTTCGTATCCACGCTCCTCCGCCTGAATTCAGTCACATAATCTTCAGCTGCCATGTGTTCCTGCTGCAGGGTATGCAGAGAGGCTTCTGCAGTTCCCGAGAGCTGCGGGTCTTCATATAGCTGAACCATTGCATTAAGGAAAGTGGTAAGGTTGGTTAGCACCTCAGCCTTCTGCTCCAGGAGATGGTGGGCCCAGGTTTGAGGGCCACCTGCAAGCAGGGAGATCAGGAAGCCCACTTTGGTGGCTTCTAGGGAGAAGGTGCGCGGCTGAAGGGCGAAAAACAGTTTACACGAGTTTTGGAAGGCCCTGAACTTGCTCCGATCCCCAGAGAATTTTTCAGGCGTGGGAACACTGGGTTCAGGAGGGAGCATCACCACTGTTGGAGAGGATCCAGACCCAGCTAAAGAGGTGGAGGCATGGGAAGTTCATTGAGTTCCGATGGGGGCAGACAGGACCGGAACCTGTTCCAGCCGGGTATATCCCTCCTGAAGGCTCTTAACCACCTGAGTCAGTCCTGCCAGGTGCAGAAAGAGTTCCTCCATGGGAGAGGTTCCCTGTTCGGGCTCAGACATGGCTGTCTGCTACTGTCACGTGCCTAGTGATGGAGCCCGAATTGCAGGGAGAGGCCTCTCTTATGGCTCCCACTTGTGACCCCTGGTAGAGTAACAGTGGGCACCGGAGTGAGGAGTGGCACGAGCGCCTGGCAGGATCAACAGTGGAGGAAGTAGCCCAGATGTCCGGGAATTCCTTGCAGGAGCTGGGAGGCCGGAACTGGAACAACTGACAAGCTGGTGGGCTGGAGCAGGACAGGAACCAGGAGCAGACTGGAACAGCTGACAGGTTTAGCAGACAGGAACTGGAGTACTGGACTGGAACAGCTTAGCAGACTGGAACAGCTTAGCAGATTGGAACAGGAACAAACAGGTACACACAAGAGTAGTCAGGCAGGCTGGGTCGGATGTCAGGCAGGCAGCAGAAGTACAGAGGCGCAGGCAGAGGAGTAGTCAAAGACAGGCCAAGGATCAGGTGCAGGCGGATAGCTGGATGGTCACAGGTAAGACGGGTATACACAGGTATAAGTCTCAGATCTGGTTTAAGGCACACGGAACGCTGTAGAGCAGACAGCAGGGACTGTATGTGTCAGGCAGGCTTAAATAGGCCGCCTGGCGCCAACAGAGGTGTGCGCGCGTGCACGCGCGGTTACACCCGCGATCGGGAACCAGAGAGTCTGAGGCGCCTGTTTCTAGCAGGATCTTCATGACACTCTCACAGTAACTATGCAGCACTTGCAGATGCTGACAGCGCCTGGCAGAGGAGGCGGCTAGCAGGTGGTGGTGCAACAAGGCAATATTATCAGAAAGGCTCCACACAGCAGAACTGACGTGCAGTCCCCTATTCTGTCCCTCCTCCTATGAAACCTCTTCCTACACTAGGAACACTCTCCCTGTCCAGCAGGTTCCTGTCCCTGACCTAACAACATGCAAAATGAGTGCCAACTGCAGTGAGCACTGCCCTCACTAAAGATGGCCGAAGATTTAATCCTGGGCAGCAGCATCCAATCAGACAGCTGTTCATCTGATGACACATACAGAGGCCTAAAAGGAACAGTTCCTCCTGTCCTCCACTCTCTCTGCATGGTGGTTCCTGACAGCGCCACCTGTGTAGGGAGGTCAATCTATACCTGCCTACACATTAACATTTCTAAAAGCTGAAACTATGCAGTGTTAAAAAAAAAAATACTTTCAGCCAAGTCATAAGTACTTTTTTTTTTTTAACAGACATGTTTTTATTTGTCTCCATAAGGAGAAACAAGAAGTACAATACAACAGCGCATCGTACATTTTTCATAACTCAAACAACAAACAGTGTACAATCAGACTCTCGGTTACATCAAGTACATAAACTTAAAGTCAAGTCAGTATACAGTAGTATGCACAAAGAAAAACATGTATTCACTTAGCAGGTGCCTTAGATAAGAACAGGTCAGTAAACAATTATTGCCAGTATCTGATACTTAGGGGATGGGGGAGGGTGGGGGGAGGAAAGGAGTGGAGAAAGAAGACCCGGGTGATCAAAGAAGGAACCATCCAAAATTCTGGATCTAATAAGGTGAGGACATGAGGGGGGGGGGGAGGGAAAGGAAGGGGGAAAAAAAGGGGAGAGGGGTGGGGGAGGGAAGACACCAACGCCAGTAACCACTTCTTTCCTGGAGGCGGATCAACCCTTAAAGCGGAGTTCCACCCAAAAATGGAACTTCCGCTTTTCGGAACCCCCCCTCTGGTGTCACATTTGGCACCTTTCAGGGGGGAGGGGGTGCAGATACCTGTCTAAGACAGGTATTTGCACCACTTCTGGGTATTGACTCCCACGGGAATCACGCCCCTTTGCGTCACCCGCCGCTGTCTTCTGGGAAACACACTGTTCCCAGGAGAGAGCGGGGACCAGTGACGGCGCGCCGCGCTACTCGCGCATGCACAGTAGGGAACCGGGCAGTGAAGCCGCAAGGCTTCACTTCCTGATTCCCTCACTGAGAATGGCGGCGGCAGCATCCGAGGACCGAGCGACTGCTCAACCTCGTCTGCCGACATCGCGTGCGCGCTGGACAGGTAAGTGTCCATTTTTTAAAAGTCAGCAGCTGCAAAAAAATTTGGGCGAACCTCTGCTTTAACCCAGATCTTGTCAAATTTTTTGGGGCATTTGTGACTCATATAGGTGAGTTTATATAGGGGAAGGATGGAGTCAATCAGAGCTTTCCACTGGGAGACCCTAGGGGGGGCTCTGGTTTCTTCCAATTCAGGTGAATAACCTTTCTGGCATAGAAAGTTGCGTAAAACACGAACAGCTGCCTGTGTGTGCCCGATGCCACTCTGTCACAGATACCCAGGAGCAGGACCAACGGCTCCAGCCCCAGCGAGAGATTCCCAACCAAGTTAATTTCCCGGACCACTCCCTCCCAGAATTGTTGTATGACCGGGCAGTCCCAAACCACGCAGAGAAACGTTCCCAGCTCCGTGGTGCATTTTGGGCACCTATCTGATTGCGTGGGATAAATTCTCGAGAGCCTCTGGGGGGTATAATACGCCCTATGTATGAATTTAAGCTGGATAAATATATCTTTAGCCGATATCATTAAGGGTATATACGGTTGAATCCCTTCCTCCCAGTCATCATCTGCCAGGGCCTGGAAATCTGCCT
Organism: Rana muscosa; assembly: GCA_029206835.1. Classification (NCBI taxonomy): domain Eukaryota; kingdom Metazoa; phylum Chordata; class Amphibia; order Anura; family Ranidae; genus Rana; species Rana muscosa. The sequence continues at coordinate 365,058,925 of CM055123.1, read as the reverse complement.
TCCATTTTTGAAAAAGTTTGGTCCCACCACTGGACTCCTCAGAGGAGATCCATAGGTACAAAGAGGAAAGGATACGGTCAGCACTTTTTGATATTAAGAACCTCTCCACTCCATGTGAGTTAAGGGAAACCCCAGGGGGGAATTGTGCCGGCACCGCATGACGCAACTGGAGGTAGCGGAAGAACATTCGGTATGGAAGCTGGAACTCCTCCCTCAGGGAATCAAAGGTGAGGAGTGTGCCGCTTGGCATTACATGTTCAAGTCAAAAGTACTTAAAGCGGTAATAAACCACTCTTGGTAATGTAGCAAGGTGTTACTTTTGCACATAGCTTATGGACTACAGTTTGTGCCTATAAGAACTTAGCTCTTTTCATTATGCAGCTGTTCAATGAAGCTTTGACAAACAACCTGGAATCTGATTGGTTTCTATGCAGAGCTGCACCAGATTTTGCGCTCTTGTCTCCAGTTTTAGTAAATCAGCCCCAATGTGTTCACTGGGCTATAGCAGCATAGAATGGATATCTATGCAGCTAAATTAGAGTAAACCTGGTAATCCACAAAATCAGCAATATGTAATGGCATTAGAAAACAGTAACAGCAATGATAACCAATACTGCAATAACTCCTCTGTAAACAGTAGGCTATATTCACTTTAGAGTGCACTCTCTGTGAATGGCAACAATGAAATGTAAGACTCCCTCTTACTCCCTCTTAATGTAAGGTGCCTCTTACTAGGGACAATATGCAAATTTCTGATGAAGCAGCTATCTGTGCAGTTTTTAGTCCTAGTTCTTCCTCCGGCTAGTGTCTGAACTGGGGCCCAATCTTTATGGTGGTGCACATGAGTACAGTCCCAGTAAAGTCTGCATGAAGTAAATAATGCTGCTAGTTATATGGCTGGTCCCTACATGCTCAGTCTTTGCTAGCAGCATTAGGTTAATGGCAGCAGTGTTCTTTTCACCAGTCCCAGCAATACTGAAACAGGGGTCCCGCTGTTCAGATGTCCACTCAATTCTGGATCTGCCTAGAGTGACTCCAGACCTCAGCACACGGTCACAGTCTTGTGGCAGGTTGAGCACACAGGAGCAGCCATGTACACACCTACTGCAATAACTCCTCTGTAGACAGTAGACTATATTCACTTTAGAGTGCACTCTATGTGAATGGCAGCACTGAAATGTAAGACTCCCTAAAAAGGTGCCTCTTACTAGGGACAATATGCAAAGTTCTTTTGAAGCAGCTAGCTGAGTGAGCAGTGTTTAGTCCTAGTTCTTCCTCCGGCTAGTGTCTGGACTGGGGCCCAAACTTTATGGTGGTGCACATGAGTACAGTCCTAGTAAAGTCTGCATGCTGTAAATAATGCTGCTAGTTATATGGCCGGTCCCTACATGCTCAGTCTTTGCTAGCAGAATACTGCTAATTAATTAAATTGCTAATTAATTAATTAATTGATAATTAATTTAATTGCTGCTAATTAGGGTAATGGCAGCAGTGTCCTCTCACCAGTCCCAGAAATACTGCAACAGGGGCCCCGTTGTTCAGATGACCACTCAATTCTGGATCTGCCTAGAGTGACTCCAGTCCTCAGCACATGGCCACAGGATTGTGGCAGGTTTATGTGCACACAGGAGCAGCCATGTGCACACCTTGGTCTACTTGCAGCAAAGACGAAATTCCTCAGTAATTCAGCCTGTGAAATAAAAAGCCCCCTCTCGCTCTTTATACCTGGCTCGCACTGGGAATTGTAGTCCAATGATCCATAGACTGCCATAGTAAAATGTCTTTCCTGAACTTCATCTCCCATGATTTAATGCTGCCAACCATCAAGTCCCTTGAGCTCCTACTGCTTGCCAGCTCCCCCTGGTGGATGGAGGTGATGTAGTGTTAACCCATTCAGCTGAAGTCCACTGGGAGACACAAAAAGCACATCAGCACAGTGTCCTGAATTGCTTTCTGTCTCTAGCCAAGCACCTAGCTACACTTACATGTGCTCATATTTTCATATAGTTTCATTTATAAAGTCTTGTATCCAGCATTTAAAATAAACAATAGTCCAATAGCGATCTCCACAACAATCTCACTACCTCCCCACTAGTGTCATTGCCGCTTTACAATTGCCCACAGGATCTTCCAGCATAGACATGTTAGTCCCAATCTCCACGTAGCCACGCCCCGCCGTGTTTTGTCATTTCCGACTTCGACGTCGTAAATGCTAGATACAAGTCTCCATAAATGTGAGTGTACTACAGGACTTATTAATAAACAATTTTTTATTAGATTAATGCACTATTGGAGCCTTTCTGTTCCTTTTCTTCTTTGCATATGTACGATGAGAGGAGCCCAGTCACCCTAATGCAAAAATTGTGATCTAATATCTCTGAGAAGAGATTCTATTACTATTAAAGCGTTTTAGCCTGCCCATGAGAATGGGAAGCAATATGGTCTGGTGAGTGAGTTTCTAGAGGGAGAAGGGTTCACCTATGTCACAACGGTGGAGGAACTGGGGTGTATGGATTTCTCACAAGATTTCACACAAGGGTGTGATTATTACTTGGACTGTGCACCATGAAAAATGTACAATACTTTAATATGAGCTGTTAAGTGTGTAGCGCCCTCCCCAAAAGATTGGGACGCTATTTAAAATTTAGAGGGATGTCTGAAATTACCTCTGTCCTAGCTGTGGTTTGCCCGATAGCAATTTCTCTTATTGCCTGTAGGTGGCGTTACCACCTCAGGCACCTGTTGGAACAAGGGGAAACCATGGTGCATTGAGTGGCCCTTCTCGGCAGCGGTGCAGTGGGAGTTGTCGACCCGCTGTGCCTGCTGGGAGGGGATACTTAAGGGGCAGACTACATTGATCGGGGTCCGTCTTCGCCTCGTGGCCCTCAGGGCGTGAGGTATGTGTGTGTGGTTCTGGTCTCGGGGCCACGTTGGCCCGAGGCTGCATCGCTATCTAGTAGGCCCAGCTAGTCTGGCTGGGCCCTACACTCGGAACGGAGATCCCAAGCTGTCCGTCCAAATGGGGAGGAAGCTGTCTTAATGAAGGAGACCAGGGGAGGACCTGGCCTGGAGGAGACCGGCAAAGTGCTGCTGTCTCGGGTGAGGCCTGGCAACATTATTAAGGAGGGATCCACTATACTACAAGCCCTGCAGTTCGCCGGATTGGCTTAAAGGCTCTTCCGCTGCATGGCTGGAAGTTTGGGACTTTGAAATCCTGTGGCAGAGGATTCCTGGACAATCCATTCGCTCAACTCTAAGAGGTCTGTGGCAGAGACTGTGTTCACTTAAAAAAGGTCTGTGGCAGAGACCCAATTCATTTCGGGCAGTCTGTGGCAGGGACTGCCCCGTTGCTGATTCGTGTGTCATCCCGGCTGCTAGGCCATGTGAGAGGGGACCCATACCCACTCTAACATTGAGAGTGGTGAATGACTCTGAGCTGATATTGTTGCATTTTGTGGCAAGTGCCTGAACCTTCGCCTGCTCTTCTATACCTTCTACTTTCTCTTGAAGTTTACTGCATAAGAAAATAAAGCCTGACTGTTGAAGGTTTTACATCTGTGTGAACAGTGCATTTAATACAGGCTTTCCTACCCAGACAATGAAGCTGAAGAGGTAACGTGCAAAACCCCAAACTAACCAGCAGCTCCTACGGGGGTAGTGCTACAAGTGGATTTAGTTACAGTATCTACATTTTTATGTATGATTTTTTAGCATGAATTTATTCCTGTTACAATAGCAGCAACAGTATATGATATAAGTATATAACTTATGCAAAATCACATTTTATAATTTTTTGTTATTAATATATGGCTCAGGGCCGGTTTACACCATAACGTGTGAAAATGTTTTTGAGCATTCCCAAGTATTCCATTTTTGACAGCCCATTTATTTCAATTGACTGTTAAACACACAGAAAAAATACGTCAGGTAAAATTTTTAAAATCGGTTTGGTGGCTGCAAATGCGCAGTGTTTGTTAGATGCGTTTGGGGTGCCATTATTCATTAACGGCACCTACGCACGTCTAACAAGGGCAGCGCATTCCTGTGTGGTGTGGGAAACGCGCAAGGAAAAGCAGCTTTCCCGAACTGCGTTCTGATGTGAACGGGCCCTTAAAGGGGTTGTAAACCCTCATGTTTTTTCACCTTAATGCAGCCTATGCATTAAGGTAAAAAAACTTCTTGCAGTGACCGGCCCCCCAGCTCCCCCGTTTTACTTACCTGAGCCACTTCATTCTCTCTGCACGGGGTCCCGGCTCTGGATTGGATAGATTGATAGCAGCTCAGCCATTGGCTCCCTCTGCTGTCAATCAAATCCAATGACGCGGGCATTGGGGGGGCGGGCCGAGTACCGCTATCTGTGTGAATACATGCAGAAGCAGGACTCGGGAGCGCGCCTGCATGGGGGTCCACCAAGGAGAGCGCTTCTCCGAGGTGGACACCCGATGCGGGAAGGAGCCACCAGCGCTGCCAGGGGACCCCAGAAGAGGACGATCGGGGCCACTCTGTGCAAAACGAACTGCACAGTGGAGGGAAGTATGACATGTTTTTTATTTTAAAAAAATAAAAAAGGAGGATTTACAACCCCTTTAAGATTTACCTTTTTGATTAGACTAGAATAGGGAATAGATAGAAACCCTATCGCAACAATTTTTCCTATACACGTCTCACTGGGGACATTTTGCCTCCCTTCCTTCCTTCCTCAGGCAGTTAAAATCACAGTATATGCCCCTATTAGAAGACCTCCTGTTCTGCTGACAGTTGTAAAGTTTTACATTTCCCATCCCTTTCAGTCCCAGTGACAGCGGTCACCAAGTCAAATACAGTTGTGATGTGGTCTCATTGACTTGAATAGGGCATAGTCAGCAAGCAGCACTGCCTACCAACCCCAACATGCTATATAAAATTAGCTGTGAAGCTACTGCGGCAATGATAATTATTCTGCCCATGTTAACAGGCCAGTAGATGGGGGCGTGTAAATAAAGCAGATCAACTACCTGTTTTCACAGCTTATCCATGCGTGAAGGAGGCCTTACTGTCAGTAGAGAAACTATAAAAACTCTCTCTATCAGGGACACAAAGAAAAACTCCTTTCCTGTGTTTGTGTCACGGTGACAGGAAGTGAGCAATATGTTCCCCACAGGGTCACAGTCAGACAAACCTTGGCGGAATATTTTAGTTCTTTCCCAATCTGTAAAAAACTAAATTTGAGTTAGGCATGTTAATTGCATTCCCTGATTCATGCACAGTATCCATATACAGATCTTTTTATACTAAAAAATTCAAACTACAGAACAGCAAGTGAGTAAACATGACTTTCTGGTAAGAAATAAAGTAATAAACTGTGTTCCCATTGAATAAAAATAAACAAATGTTTCCCTTTAAGGCTCCATGGGATCTGTAATAATAGCCCCCTAGACACATAATAAACTAGCAGCGCAGTGACAGATAGACATGTGGTCAGGGAGAGCAGGACGCACACTGGGTGACAGACGCGGTGACAATGCAAAGCTAATGACTAACAGTGCAGTAATTAGGCAGTCGCCTGTGTGGATAGCCAAGGAAAGGTCGTATTTCTGGGACTCTCATTCAGTCCTTGACCTAATAACCTGTTAGTCATGTGACCCAAAGGATGGCATGGGCAGGAGGGGGGTGAGAGCCATTCATACGTTTTCCTTCTGCCGCCCTGACTCAGCAGTGAATACGGGAAAAGCCTGCACACTTTCTATTTAGTCAGGCTTTGATGCCGTATTGTCTGACACTAGCCAAACTAGTGCCAAGTCATTTTCTCTAGACTAGGCTGATTCTTTCCAGTCGCCTCAGATATATGACTTCATGGATTTCAAATGGGCAATAAAAGTTGTGCATTTAATTACCCAAAAAAGGAAATGAGATTTGAAACTATTAGCATTGCCAAGGTTTACCAAAGTTCATGACCCATTCTCAGTTCTGTTATGGCCTCTTCTCCCTGGGTTTGGTGGAGGACACTTTTCTTCAATGTGTGGGTATACTGTAGCTGTGGCCTCCAGGAGAGCATACAGTATCTCAACTAGGGTTTCCTGGAACCTTAGGGTTCCTCTTGAGGTTGCTAGGGGTTCCTTGAGCAATGAGCAGTGGTGAATTGATCTCTCACTAACACTGAACACCAATGTAAGGGGTCAACCCATCAACCAATGTAAGGGGTCACGTCTACACTGACCACTCATGTAAGGGGGACATAGGACTCTTTTCTACAATGTGTGGGTATACTGTAGCTGTGGCCTCCAGGAGAGCTTTTCTCAACTAGGGTTTCTTGGAAACTTAGGTTTCCAGCTGAGGTTGCTAGGGGTCCCTTGAGTAATGAGCAGTGGTGAATTGATATCCCACTTATACTAAACATCAATGTAGGGGTTAACCCATCAAACAATTTAAGGGGTTACTTCTACACTGACCACTAATGTAAGGGGACACCATAATTTATTTAAGATTACTACTGTAGCGGGGTCCTCAATTTAAGGGAAGTGTTTGGGAGATAATATGCCCAAACACCTTGATTTATCAGGGTTTACAACCATTTTATCCACAGGGAAAGAATTGGTGTGCAGCTCCCTGTGGCCTACGGGTGGCGCTGCCATTGTAGGCTAGGGTTGAACCGCTGGTACAGGGCTGTGCTTTTTGTGTCCCCTCTCGGCACATGTACGGTAGGGCTGGGTTAACCTGCTGTGCGTACTGGGAGAGGAGATAAAAGGGGCCGACGCTGCCTGTTCGGGGTTAGTCGGTGGGGTCCTACCCCTGGTTCTGGTTCCAGTCCGTCCTGGGCGCCCTAGGCCCAGGGACGGGTGTTCTCTGTTCCTGTTCCATCCTGGGCACCTTTAGTCCCAGGGTGAGGCACTACTCTGCTGTTCCTGTCCATCCTGGATGCAAGGACTCTGGAATTGCAGCAAAGGCCTGGGCCCAGCACTTTTGGCTGGAGCCTATCGGTGATCGAGGAGTCTCAGGGTGCCACCTTGCAAGGGGATCCGTATCTGAGTAGAGGAGGCCAGGTGAAGAACTGTTCCAAAGGACTGATGCGGTAGTCACAGTGAAGGAAAGGGTCCTGGTAACTCTCCGGAGGGATATCTTCTCCCTAGGCAGAGCTCAAGTTCACCAGGTCTGTGATAGAGGCCTTGAGTAAAGTGTGAGTGTCATTTGGCTGCTTGTCTTGTCCTAAGTAGATTATCCATTTGAGGCTGAGACTGTTCAAGAAGCTGAACAGTGAGGTGACTGAGATTGTGCCTGGACCGTTCCCCACATCTTGTGCTATCCTTTTCTTGCTCCAACCTTTGATCCTATCAAGAGATTGTTATTTGCTAAGAGAAGAAATAAACTCTTTGTTGGAGTTATAGCAAGAGTGGGCATTCTATTCACTGGGGAAAACAAGTACTCAAATCTGTTATCCACAGAGGTGAGAAAAACAATTTCTGGCTCAACAGTGAAATGACCCACCAACAACGCCGCTCAACCTCTTAATTCAGGAGGGTACAGGTTTGTGGCATGGTGTGCCCCTTTTTCCTGCGAAGAGCCGAAGAACAAGGCAGCTAAAAGGGGGTCTGTGTGCTACACGTGGGGGCTCGAGTCCGGGTTATTTCACAGCAAAAGAGGCCCACAGTTTGAACTTGTTCCCCTGTGAAGTTCCGTGGAGGTCGGCCATCTTAAAATTGACTGCGCCACGAGGAGAACCCATGCTGCGTAGTTCGTGGGCGAGCCTACAGAAGAGAAGCCTGCGAACATTGCAGGAGATGGGAGGAGCCTCGCCATGTGAGGATTTGCACGTGGTGACTTTGGCGCCAGAGAGACAGTGCGCAATGAATCGGCAAGTGAGTGACATGGCGTCTAATGCCACATGGATTCCGAGGTCAACTACCATGAATGTTACCTCCTTTGCTACTTCTGTTACGGATACGGGGATCCGACTGAAGCCCCGGGGCCACTTTGCGCTCTATGTATGCAAAGAAGTGGAGGCCCTTGGAGTGGTTTGTCCCAGATGCCAGGGACTGGTGGTACATCTTAAGCCCTTCGGGAGATGTGAGCACTGTAAGGAGTTCTTGTTTGAAGTGGAGCAACCTACGGAAAAGCCTCAGGCCTTCCGCCTGAACTGCCTTACAGGCGCCACCACTTTGGAAGAAGGAACCAGAGCTTCCACAGTCACCCCTGCGCGCACTGTTGAGAGTTCGGAGGAATTTGCGAGTGAAAGTGTTCCAGTTGTTGAGGAACCAGAGTTCGAGAGACCGGAGGATGCTGTTTCGGTCTTTATGGAGTCCTCGCTCCCACCGCCCAAGAGGAAGGTCGGCTATGTTACAGCTTCCTGCGGCCGTGGTAGAGTCACACCCCAGCGCTTGCCCGGATCGGATGCTTCCGTGGGAAAAAGTTCCAGACGTCCTGTTTCAGCTACAGGCCGAGGTAAGCCAGGGAAAGGGACCTTGGCTAAGGTCTGAAGTGTCGGGGATGCTTGGGTCAGGGATCCCAGGGCCCTTGAACTGGTTAGAGGCGGTGATTCATCATTTACCCGGAGTTACCTGCCGGCGGAGGAATGTGATACCTCCGACCTGGAATCAGTCTTCAATCCATGGGATGATGTGGCCATTGATGATTTGTTTGAGCGGAAGGGTTGGGATAAGATGCCCCTGTCCTCGTCCCAAAGGAAAAAGTACTCACCCATGTTCACTGGGGATACCACACCCCGGGTGGAGGCCCCGGAGCCTGAGGAGGAGTCTGTCCCACTGTCTACCCTTCCACCATTGGAGATGCCTGCACCTGTTTCCGAGGTGTCCAGAGTGTCACTACGGGCCCCCATAACTGGTCCGGAGGCAGTGAAAGTGCCTCGACACCCAGACACCATAGTTTTGCCAGGAACGGGAGATCGAGCGACCATGCCACTGTTGTCTCGGTTACAGAGGCTGTTCAACCAAAGAGTTGCAAGCGAATACGGATGGGAATACCCGTACTTAACAAGAGAACTTTTATACGAGGTAGAGATCCATAGATGTCGATGGTACGCGGATTTTGTATGGACTCACTTGAAGGTACCCCATGTCCGGAGGTACTATTCTTGTTCTGCTGCAGTTACTAAACGTTTCAAAGACTGTAAGGAGTCCTGGATGCTGGGAAGGCATATACATGCTGACAAGGTGGTTGTCTGTAAGAAAGACAAGGACAATGCAGTGTACCACATAGACACATTTGATAAGAACTGGAAGCCATTGGTATTGCCAGATCCGCAGTACTATCTTTAGAGACTGAACTCTTGTGTTGCCTTTTTGTTTTATTCTGGAGTGTACTCTCCTGGAGCCAAGAACTCAAACCCTTGCATAGGGGTTGGTTTTTTTTCTTCTACTTACTGGAAGAGCGGGAGCAGTTTTTTTTTCCTCCCTCTCACAGTATCAAAAGACAGAGACTTTTGGGGTAGAATAGCTTAGAGAAAGGGCCAAAGGAGAAGAAGCAGGAAGATTTACCCTTGGAAGAAAGAAAGAATTTTCCTAACAGGTGTCTTGACGGTGGCGCTTCCACTAGGTGGCAGTGTTACATAAATTTTTACATTGCAGTTCAAATGCAACTAACTTTTAGAAGGGAGAGTTTTTTCTCTCGGGGAGAATATCTTCATTCTAATGTACATAGTTTAGAATGTAAATTATTGGTTGTGTGTTTTCTTCCTCTACAAGCGGACGCCGAACAAACCATTGAGAATGGGGTGGGATTAGCTATTGTAGATGGGAGGAGAATGTAAATCATAAATGTGTTTCTGTAACATTGAGAATGTGATGTATACAGGTGTTTCTTTGCTCTTCTTTCACCTCTGCATTTGATTCCCTTTTCCCCATCTTCAGGTTCCGGCACAGTCTAAATTTTTTTCCTAGGGTTCTCCAAGTTGTTTTTTTTTTGGATAGTTTCTGGAATGGGTCTATGTTGACTCGGGCTTGAGAGACATGTGTTTGCTCCGGACACTGGGGACCAGTGTCCATAAGTGGGGGGAGTATGTAGCGGGGTCCTCAATTTAAGGGAAGTGTTTGGGTTTTAATATGCCCAAACACCTTGATTTATCAGGGTTTACAACCATTTTATCCACAGGGAGAATATTGGTGTGCAGTTCCCTGTGGCCTATGGGTGGCGCTGCCATGGTAGGCTAGGGTTGAACTGCTGGTACAGGGCTGTGCTTTTTGTGTCCCCTCTCGGCACAGGTACGGTAGGGCGGGGTTAACCTGCTGTGCATACTGGGAGTGGAGATAAAAGGGGCAGATGCTGCCTGTTTGGGGTTAGTCGGTGGGGTCCTACCCCTGGTTCTGGTTCCAGTCTGTCCTGGGCGCCCTAGGCCCAGGGGCGGGTGTTCTCTGTTCCTGTTCCATCCTGGGCACCTTTAGTCCCAGGGTGAGGTACTACTCTGCTGTTCCTGTCTGTCCTGGATGCGAGGACTCAGGAATTGCAGCAAAGGCCTGGGCCCAGCACTTTTGGCTGGAGCTTATCGGGGATCGAGGAGTCTCAGGGTGCCGCCTTGCGAGGGGACCCATATCTGAGTAGAGGAGGCCAGGGGAGGAACCGTTCCGAAGGACTGATGCGGTAGTCACGGTTAAGGAAAGGGTCCCGGTAACTCTCCGGAGGGATGTCTTCTCCCTAGGCAGAGGTCAAGTTCACCAGGTCTGTGATAGAGGCCTCGAGTAAAGTGTGAGTGTCATTTGGCTGCTAGTCTTGTCCTAAGTAGATTATCCATTTGAGGCTAAGTCTGTTCAAGAAGCTGAACAGTGAGGTGACTGAGATTCTGCCTGGACCGTTCCCCACATCTTGTGCTATCCTTTTCTTGCTCCAACCTTTGTTCCTATCAAGAGATTGTTATTTGCTAAGAGAAGAAATAAACTCTTTGTTGGAGTTATAGCAAGAGTGGACATTCTATTCACTGGGGGAAACAAGTACTCAAATCTGTTATCCACAGAGGTGAGAAAACCAAATTTCTGGCTCAACTGTGAAATGACCCACCAACAACACCGCTCAACCTCTTAATTCAGAAGGGTACGGGCTTGTAGCATGGTGTGCCCCTTTTTCCTGCGAAGAGCCGAAGAACAAGGCAGGTAAAAGGGGGTCTTTGTGCTACACTACTATAAATGTTGTTTTATGTAGTGGGGTGGCAAAACATTGACTGCCCTTGGTATCAATGTCTTGGTGGGTAGAACACATTATTTATTATTTTATTTAATGTTTTCTACAGCTTGCTAATCACGCCAATATATCATAAGTTGTAGGTTTTTACCATTTGTTAGCTTTCAGTTCTTTAGGACCCCTGCTATCTCAAGGAATTCCCCCCAGGAAAAAAGCATGACAATGGGTTCTCCAGTAAGTTTGGACACTATGCACATTAAATAGGTCATAGCCCCATCTAATATCAATACCCTACATATGTACCACAGGATTAGTTTTATATCTTAAAGTGGTAGTAGGATATTTTTCTCTCCAGATCTGTTGGATCTAGACTTAGATGGTGGACATCAGGCTTATACTTTGAAAGGCTGGAATCCTCCTTTTCATGTAATTGTTTATTTAAAAGAGTTGTGAGAGTTTTCTGTAACTATTGGCACCAGGCATCCATTTACGAGGAATGCAGAGCTGCTAGCTGGTCTTCGGCGGATGGATGTGGCTGCAATGGTGGATGCTAGCTTCAGGCGTAAGGTCCTGCAGGCAGCAGTGTATACTAGTCACACTATATTTAATGGTTTCCATGGAAATGTTTGCTTTTTATGTTTTTCCTGCCCCTCTTTTTTGGGATTGCATTTAAAAAAATGCATCTTATGCATACTTAGATTGAGCCAGCTTGGCTTGTTGTGAGTATCCATATATGATGTTCAGAGGGTCGGTGAGGAATCTTGAAATCACTGTAGTAGTCCACGCTACATACTGTAATAGCTATGACCTTCCGTGTGTCACTTCATTGGCTTCCTTTCTGCACCCTGACCACAGGGGGGTTTTCACTAAGCACTGCCGCCATTCATAGAATCATGTATTATATGTTTAATGAACACAAGGCATTTTCTGATTGATGACTGACCCACCTCATCCAATGAGAGAAAAGCCTTTTATTCAATGGCAAAAATTCTATGATTTGCGGAGGAGCTGAGCAAGTGACCGCCTGTGTCCAGTGTGCAGAGGAGAAGCCGCTATCACAGAACCCAGAAAATCATAACTATCACTGTATGTAGTGTGGACCAATACAATGATTTTCAGCTTCCCCAGTGCCCAAAGGATATCAAATATGGATACCCATTGAGCCAAGCTGGTCCAGTAATAATTATGGCAAATAAATAATTCCTGGAGTTCAGCTTTCTCCAGAAGGTTGTATAGCATGTATCCTGTTTGTCCACTGATTGCTAGTCCTGAGTAGTGCATGTGCAGTGAAATAGCCAATAGATGGAGCTGTGCCAACCTCCTCAAGAAGGCACCTATACGTTAAAGCATCTATTCTCAACTAGGGATGAGCCGAACACCCCCCGGTTCGGTTCGCACCAGAACCTGTGAACGGACCGAAAGTTTGCGCGAACGTTAGAACCCTATTAAATACAATGGACGCGAACGTTCGAAATCGAAAGTGCTAATTATAACGGCTAATATGCATGTTATTGTCCTAAAAAGGGTTTGGGGACCCGGGTTCTGCCCCAGGGGACATGTATCAATGCAAAAACAAGTTTTAAAAACGGCCAAAATAAAAAAAAGCCCTATATACTCTGAACAGCAGTATATAGGCGGTGCAAACAAGACAGGGACTGTGGGTTTGTTCTTAAGTAGAATCTGTTTGTAATTTTGAACAGGTACATTGTTTAAGTGTAGCTCCAGCCAAAAAATATATTTTTAAGCTTTTTGGAAAACATAGGGAAGGGTTATCACCCCTGTAACATTTGTTTTGCTGTCTGTGCACCTGTTCAGAACATTTCATCTTACTTTCTGTCCCAATGACAAATGTTTTTGGAAAAGTGGGGTTTTTATTGAAATAAGGATTGGTGATAAAGCATCAGTAGAGAGGAGAAACCTTTTTCCCATATTAACTCTTACAGGAGAGAATTTCCCTTCCTAGGGGTAGATTTCCTCTCACTTCCTGTTGTCTCCTTCCGTTTGCAAGTAGGAGTCGTTTGTAAGTTGGATGTTTGAAAGTAGGGGCCTGCCGTATATACTCTGCTGAAATTTGCCCCTTAGATGTTGGTGTTGCCACAACACTGTGAGCCCTCACAGTTACTCTTGGTGGGCGCTGGAACGTCCTGCTGTGAACTATTATATCAGAAATTGTAATTACATGCCATTGTTGAACAGTGGTAGGAAAAATTGGGCCTTTGGTGGTGGTGCTGGTGCTACAACACTGTCAGCCCTCACAGTTACTCTTGGTGGGCGCATGAATGGGCCCTACTGTAAATTATTAGATCAAGAATTGTAATTGCATGCCCCTGTTGAAGAGGGGCAGAAAAATTGGACATTTGGTGGTGGTGGTGGTGGTGTTGCCACAACACTGTAAGCCCTCACAGTTACTCTTGGTGGGCGCAGGAATGGGCCCTGCTGTGAATTATTGCATCAAAAATCGTAATTACACGCCCCTGTTAAACAGGGGCTGAAAAATTGGGCCTTAGGCACTGGTGCCCCAACACTGCAACCCCTCACAGATACTGTACTTGGAGCACAGCAATGAGCCCTGTTGCAAAGTATTGCATCAAAAATTGTAATTACACGCCCCTGTTAAACAGGGGCTGAAAAATTGGGCCTTAAGCACTGGTGCTGGTTCCACGACACTGCAACCTCTCCCAGATACTCTAGTTGGAGTACAGGAATGAGCCCTGCTGCAAAGTATTGCATAAAACATTGTAATTACATGCCCCTGTTAAACAGGGGCTGAAAAATTGGGCCTTAGCCACTGGTGGCGGCACCCAGAAACAAAAATGTTCTTCCAAGCTATCATCAGGAATCGGATCATTGAGGAGGAGGAGGATAGTCAGTCAACATAACAGGACAGTCACTCAGCATCAGCATAGGCAGTCTTGAAGGGATGTGACATTTCAAAATAAATTATTCTGTTACATCAGCTTCAGGTGCTTGGTAGCTGGTGGTGATCCAAGACTGGTTCATCTTCATGAAGGTCAGTCGATCAACCGAGTCGGTGGACAGGCGCACCCTGTGATCCGTGACAAAGCCTCCAGCAGCACTGAATGTGCGTTCCGAAAGAATGCTGGATGCAGGACAGGCCAGTAGCTCAATTGCATACTGTGCAAGCTCTGGCCAGTGATCCATCCTCAAGACCTAGTAAGCCAGAGGATTTTCGGTGGGAAAGGTGTCTAAGTCTGACCTTGCCCCTAGGTATTCCTGCACCATGTATATCAGACGCTGGCGATGGTTGCTGGAACAGATCATACCTTGGGGCTGCGGACTAAAAAATTGTCTGAACGCATCGGTCAGATGGCCACCTTCTCCACCGCTCCTTCTGCTACTGACCGAAGCCTCAGCAACTCGTTGTCCAGGACCAGGAGTTTGTAACCTCCCAGTCTCTGGGAATGCGTTGCACAGACCTTTCTGCAAGGCCTCCCGGAGATGTCTCATCCTCGGCTCCCTCTGCGACGGTAAGATAAGGTCCGCAACCTTACCCTTGTACCGTGGATCAAGGAGAGTGGCCAGTCAGTAATGGTCCCTCTCCTTGATCCGAAGAATACGAGGATCCTTCCGCAGACTTTGCAGGATCAGGGAGGCCATGCAGCTTAGGTTAGCTGAGGCATTCGGTCCGGAGTCCTCTGGGTCACTAAGGACGACATGATCCGCAGCCACCTCCTCCCAGCCACGTACAAGTCCACAGGTTTCTTGGGACTGTAAATCATCCCTAAAAGACTGCTGCTGTTGATGCTGAGTGCCAGGCTCCACCTCCATGCTGACACAATCCTCCTTCTCCTCATCCTCTTCCTGTGCGATGGGTGGGACAGAAGGAACACTGTCTGGATAAAGGGGGCCTTGAGAGGCAAGGAAGTCCTCCTCTTCTTGCCTCTGTTCTGCCTCAAGTGCCCTGTCCATTATTCCACGCAGCGTATGGACAAGAGGTACAGTATCACTGATGCATGCACTGTCACTGCTCACCATCCTCGTGGCCTCCTCAAATGGTGCCAGGACAGTGCATGCATCCTTGATCATGCCCCACTGGCGTTGATAAAAAAAACAGAGCTCCCCTGACCCTGTCCTGGTGCCGTAGTCGCGCAGGTACTCATTGATGGCCCTCTGCTGCGTGTGCAGCCGCTGCAGCATGGCCAACGTTAAGTTCCACCTGGTGGGCATGTCACATATAAGGCGGTTCTTGGGCAGGTTCAACTCCTTTTGCAGCTCAGCCAGCCGAGCACTGGCATTATATGATCTGCGGAAATGCACACAGACTTTCCTGGCCTGCCTCAGGACATCCTGTAAGCCCGGGTACCTGCCCAAGAACCTCTGCACCACCAGGTTAAGGACGTGAGCCACACAGGGCACATGGGTCAGTTGTCCCTGTCGGAGAGCGGAGAGGAGGTTGGTGCCATTGTCGCAAACCACCATTCCTGGCTTAAGCTGGCATGGTGTCATCCACCTCTCGGCCTGCCCCTGCAGAGCTGACAGAACCTCTGCCCCAGTGTGGCTCCTGTACCCCAAACACACCAGCGCAAGCACGGCATGGCATCTTTTTGCCTGCGTACTTGCGTAGCCCCTTGAACGCCTACGGAGCACCGCTGGTTCCGAGGACAAAGCACAGGAAGAGGCCATGGAGGAAGAAGAAGAGGAGGGGGTGGAGGACAGAGGTGTGTCACAACCAGTAGTAGCATTTTGGAGGCGTGGCGGCGGAACAACCTCCAACACTACTGCACCTTGTCCTCCATCCTTCCCAGCTGCCAAAAGAGTGACCCAATGGGCCGTGAAAGAAAGGTAACGTCCCTGTCCATGCCTGCTGGACCATGAGTCAGCGGTAATATGCACCTTACCGCTGACCGCCCTGTCCAGCGAGGCATGGACATTGCCTTCCACATGCCAGTAGAGAGCCGGAATCGCCTTCCGTGAGAAAAAGTGGCGTTTGGGAACCTGCCACTGAGGAACCGCACATTGCACAAACTCACGGAAGGGGGCCGAGTCTACCAACTGAAAAGGCAGCAGTTGAAGTGCTAGCAATTTAGCCAAGCTAGCATTCAACCGCTGGGCATGTGGATGGCTGGGAGTGAACGTCTTTCGACGGTCCAGCAGCTGGGGCAGGGAAATTTGCCTGCTACAATCGGACGTCGGTGTACTACTAGCAGAGTGCCCGCAAGTACTTGGCTGTGACACACCTAATTCTACACCTTCATTCCTCTCAGTGCAGGTTTCAGAGAGGACTGAAGGTATAGTGGGGTTGGAGATCCCAGCTGATGAGGAGCAAGGAGAAGTCCACTTTGGTGTGGGTCTTTAAGGTACGCTTGCCAACGAGCTGCATGGCAAGTTAACGATCACTGATATACAGTAGCTATAGAAAAGAATCACCCCCCATTAAAAAAATAACATTTTGTTACTTTGCAGCCTGAAATTAAAATAGAATCACTGAGTTGAAAACAGGATCACCCACTCCTAAAAATGACTTGTAAACTCAATAAAATGTAGCTAATCACCTTCTCAATGGCACACAAAGCCATTTGACTTTCAACTGTGATCAGCTTTGGTCATTTTGATTAGCTTAAAATACATCAAATTCTTGAGGAAAATCTGCTGCCCTCTCAGAAAGTTGTCAATAGGAAGGTTTACCTTCCAACATGACAATAACATAAAACACATAGCAAAAAATTACCACACAGTGGTTGAAGAAGAAAAAGGTGAGAATGTCCTTGCATGGCCTAGTCAGAGCCCAGACTTAAAGTGGTTGTACTGTAAATCATGTATTTTTACATGTAGGAGTGAAGTGTCAGAATTGGCCTGGATGGCAAGTGGTTGACATGAAATATGAACAAAGCATATCCCTCTATAGCGTGTACTTGTCTTGATCCAGAGCACTAAGTGTAATTTCTGTCTGGTGCCTTGTTCTTCTGCTATCTGTATGAGTCACTTCTGACAAGTCACTTCACTGGATATATATGCAAGGGTTTTCAACCACTTTACATCAGAAAATACAAATCCTTCAAAGAACCGAATAAAGTGTACAGTTTTCAGAGCGGCCATTTTGTCCTAGCTGCACGTGATCGACTTTGTAGCCGATAAGGACCGCGCTAAGATAGCCGCAGGAACTAGCAACTTCGAACCTATCCCTTGTCATAAAACATTTGTGAAATGTGTTGATATATTCTACAAAAGCAGAAGGCTAACGGTTTCAATTTAAGCCCTTGATTTTATGAGACGTTCATGCTTGGCCGTGAAGTCTGGCTCAATATTGGCCTGGATAGGAAATCCAGATGTTCCAGCTGCCTTCAAAATTGAAGGGCAAAAAAACAAAACAAATATTTTTTTTTTTCCTTTTTCGAACTCCAACTTTATTGTTGAATCTACACGAGTGATTCGGCGGTGTTGTTATACAGGCAGCGTCGTGAAGTGCCAGGCCCAGCACTCGGGCCTATAAACAACATGTTGAGCTGGTTAACATTCAAACTCATATACTAGGCCTCAATCCTCACATGCCCCGTGCGAAAGACACGGATATTGCCTGTCAGAGCGCGAGTGAACTTGCGTAATTAACTGAACCAGTAATTGCCCCATTTGTTCTCAGGCGGGAACGCCTTTAGAAGTCGCCGCATCGGCCTCCATAAATTCCGTCGTAAATTCCACAGAGACCTGCAAGAGACGGCTGTGCTGACGGGACGCTTTTGTAAAGCCCTGCGCTTTTATGGATATTCATTATTAATTTTCCACCTTCACGTTTGACCCCTGCGGGTTCTGAAGGGTACACTTTCAAAATTAGAATTTTTCAGGCACAGAAAATATGCCCTGGTTGACTTCTGTATTCAAATAAATCACACCTTTTGGCTTATTGGGAAAAAAAAAAAACATTCTTTAAACAGCTTGTAAAATCAATCTGAACACCTAATATTGCTGGGAAAAATTGCAACGATTCAAGGTCAAAAATGGTAACATTATATAGGCCATGGCAGACAGTTTCAGCAGGCTTTTCTCAGTGCTCCTGGGCAATTATACAGCCGTTTGTCACATGATGTTCCTCTCTACAAGGGAAGAGTTGCTGCTTACATGTTCAGATATTGAAAGATTGACAACCCATTAGATCAATTTATAACCAGCAATATGCACACTGGCAAGGCAATACATGAAACAAAATAAAAAAATTCTCCAGGAATTAATCCATATTCATTTAGGGGCTGGTTCACATTCTAACGCCCGGCCCGGTCCTTCGAATTCCTTTTTGGACAGCCCATTCAATTAAATGAGCTGCAAACTGCATTAGAACGTGCAAAAATTAGTGCAAGCACTACTTTTGCAAATTGCACTGCACCAAATTGCATGGCACTGCAGTTAGGTGGCTTCAAGCAAGCTACGTTTGGGAGATGTGTTTGGGGTGCCATTAACCACTTGAGACCCGCGCTATAGACAAAAGACAACTGCAGCGCGGCTCTCAAGTGCTGAGTGGACGTCCATGGACGTCCTGCTGTTTCTCTCCCCCTGCGCGCCGCCGAGGGCGCGCGGCGGGGGAACAGCTGTGCCCGCCGCGGTCACGTGATGCCGATGCGCGTGCCTGGCGGCCGCGATGTCCGCCAGGCACCCGCGATCGGCTGTGACAGAGGCAGGACGTGGATCTCTGTGTGTAAACACAGAGATCCATGTCCTGTCAGGGAGAGAGGAGACCGATGCTGTGTCCCTTGTACATAGGGACACAGATCGGTCACCTCCCCCTGTCAGTCCCCTCCCCCTACAGTAAGAATCACAAATAGGGAACATAGTTAACCCCTTCCTCACCCCTAGTGTTAACCCCTTCCCTGCCAGTCACATTTATACAGTAATCAGTGCATTTTTATAGCACTGTTCGCTGTATAAATGTGAATGGTCCCAAAATAGTGTCAAAAGTGTCTGATATGTCCGGCGCAATATTGCAGGCCTGACAAAAATCGCACATCGCCGCCATTACTAGTAAAAAAAAAAAATATAATAAAAATGTCATAATTCTATCCCCTATTTTGTAGGCGCTATAACTTTTTCGCAAACCAATCACTATACGCTTATTGCAATTTTTTTTACCAAAAAAATATAGAAGAATACGTATTGGCCTAAACTGAGAAAAAAAATAGTTTTTAAAAAAAAAAGTGGGATATTATTATAACAAAAAGTAAAAAAATATTGTGTTTTTTTTCTAAATTTTCTGTCTTTTTCTTGTTTATAGCGCAAAAAATAAAAACCGCAGAGGTGATCAAATACCACCAAAAGAAAGCTCTATTTGTGGGGAAAAAATGATAAAAATATCATTTGGGTACAGCGTTGTATGACCGCGCAATTGTCATTCAAAGTGCATCAGCACTGAAAGCTAAAAATTGGTCCGGGCACGAAGGGGGTTTAGTGCCCAGTTGTCAAGTGGTTAACCACCTGCCTACCGGGCACTAAAACCCCCTTCTGCCCAAGCCATTTTTCAGCTTTCAGCACTGTCACACTTTGAATGACATTTGCGCGGTCGTGTGACGCTGTACCCAAACAAAATTTGCGTCCTTTTTTTCCCACAAATAGAGCTTTCTTTTGGTGATATTTGATCACCTCTGCGGGTTTTATTTTTTGCGCTATAAACAAAAGAAGAGCTTCAAGTTTTAAAAAAAACACAATATTTTTTACTTTTTGCTAAAATAAATATCAATTAAAAAAAAAAAAAAAATTCCTCAGTTTTGGCCGATATGTATTCTTCTACATATTTTTGGTAAAAAAAAAAATCGCAATAAGCGTATATTGATTAGTTTGCGCAAAAGTTATAGCAGATACAAAATAGGGGATAGATTTATGGCATTTTTTTTTTCACTAGTAATGGCGGAGATCTGCGACTTTTGACACATTTTTGGGACCATTCACATTTATACAGCGATCCCTGCTAAAAAAATGCATTGATTACTGTATAAATGTGACTGGCAGGGAAGGGGTTAACACTAGGGGGTAAATGTATTCCCTAGAAGTGATTCTTACTGTAGGGGGAGGGGACTGACTGGGGGAGGTGACCGATGGTTGTCCCTATGTACAAGGGACACACCATCGATCTCCTCTCCCTGACAGGACGTGGATCTGTGTGTTTACGCACACAGATCCACGGTCCTGCTCGGTTACTGGGCAATCGCGGGTGCCCGGCGGCCACACGCGCATCGGGTCCCCACCCCCCTAGCTGCTTTTAAAGCCGCAACGTCATATGACGTCCGGTCAGAACGAGAGAGTCTTCCGCCCGCTGTCATTTGACGGTGGGCGGTACACAAGTGGTTAAAGTGGTTGTAAACCCTTCCATACACTCAGTGAAGGGACAGTGCTCAGGTGATACACAGAGATGAAACAAATCCTCCTACATAAGCATAGCTCCCAACTGTCCCTGATTTTGAGGGACTGTTCCTGATTAGGAGCAATGTCCCTCTATCCCTCATTCTTCACTCATTTTGTTTCAAAAAGTGTTTCCCAGTGCTAAACCTTTCATCCAATTTCTAAATTGCTGCATTTGTAAATCTTAAAAGCCAGTATAAAGAAATAGTAGTGGTAAAAAAAGTCCTTATGGATTTAATAAACCTTTTTTTTGTTAATTCTTCTTTAAGGGGGTGTGGCAGGGGGCGTGTCCTATGCGTACATACATTTGCTAGTAGGTATCCCTCATTCCCATCTCAAAATGTTGGGAGCTATGCATAAGTTGTATCTGTCTATCTGCAGTCTTCTCTTTCTCTACATCCATTCAAAGTGAGGAGAGTTCTGAGTGCTGATTGGAGGGAAGGGGCACCCCCCCCCTTAAACAGCTCACAGGAACAGAGCTGAGGCTGTCAATCTGCTGGAGGTCCCTCCCCTGTTACCATTTTTCTCTTGGTGTCATGAAAAAATGTCAGAAGTGATTAATGCTGATAGCAGAGGAACAAAGCGGCAAACAGAAAAGACACCTAGTGCTCCTAATTGAGACAAGTAAACACTATAGAAGGATATGTGGTGGCTGGTGCTCAAATTTTTTTGGGGGGGCGCAAACAACCTGAAAAATTCTGGATTATAAAAAAAACATAAATTGCAGCCTCAGTGTGCCCATCAAATGCAGCCACTGTGCCATCAAACGCAGTCACTGTGCCCATCAAATACATCCACTGTGCCCATCAAACACATCCACTGTGCCCATCAAATGCATCCACTGTGCCATCAAACGCAGCCACTGTGCCATCAAACGCAGCCACTGTGCCATCAAACGCAGCCACTTTGCCATCAAACGCATCCACTGTGCCCATCAAACACATCCACTGTGCCCATCAAGCGCATCCACTGTGCCATCAAAAGCAGCCACTGTGCAATCAAACGCAGCCACTGTGCCCATCAAACGCAGCCACTGTGCCCATCAAACGCAGCCACTGTGCCCATCAAACGCATTTATTCCAAGGACAGCGCATTCATATGGTGCAGGAAACACCCATTTCCTGCACCGCGTTCCTGTGTAAATGGGCCCTAAAAGCAGAGGATTTTATTTTTGCAAACCTTTGCTAATACATGTGAAGCCATAAAGTATGGTCTCTAATGGTGGACCGTGGCCATATGTGCTTTGATGATAATAAAAGTGAACTCCACGCCAAAATTATAAAAATATATATAGAATGCCTAAACCAATTTGTATTGGTGGTCTAATAAATTAAATAGGCTGCTCCCCTGAGAAGTAGTGGACTCCCAGTGATAATTAGAAAAGATATAGGGGGCGCTGTCGTGCTAAATATACATATATGTTTTGTATGATTTGTAACCATCATGGTTCACGTTTAAGATCACAATTGTGTTTTGTATATTTAGCACGACAGCGCCCCCTATATCTTTTCTAATTATATGTGCTTTGATGATTGAGGCTGGGTTCACACTGGTCCGACAAACGCTCCGACATTGGGAGCTCATGTCGCATGACGTGTGAAAATCATTGTTTCCCTATGAGAGCCGTCTTAACTGGTCCGACACAAGTCGGTCCGACTTTGAAAATGCTCCCTGTACTACTTTGGTCCGACTTTGTTCCGACATCAGCCCATTGAATATCATTGAAGTCGGATCAAAGTAGGATCCTTGTCCTAACCATCCGACATTTGACATCCGACATGGTGATTACAGCAGCAGTAAAAGGAATTTATCTCACCCTGGGATTGTTTTGATTGGTCAAAGGACAAGTCAGACTAGCACAAAGTCGGATCAAAGTAGTATCCTGTTCATGAAAGTCGGATGGATGTCGGACCAATGTAGGATCAATGTAGGACTGATGTCGCAGAGAAAAGTAGGATGAAAGTCGGATGAATGTCGTGTCGTACCAGTGTGAACCCAGCCTAAACGGGGACGCACCGTACCCAGTGAACCCAGCCTTATTTCTCTTCCAATCAATCTCTTCTGATAGGGGTAATCAATCTATAGTCCACAGCCAATCCAATCGATATGCCACACACGGAAAAGTGGATTTCTATCAATAGTTAAGGCAAGATCATAATTTACCATTGTAAGTTAACGATTACATCTTTGTTTCCACCATGTAATCGATCAAACTACGATTATATAGTGCTGCCGATCAATTCAAAACAATTGATCATTTTCTGCCCTGGCAGATCAACTTGATTTTTTATCAAATCTGATCTAAATGGAGTTTACATCAGTCAGGGGAAGTTTTTGCTATTTGATTGTTTGCAGATTCTATCATTTTATTTAAACTGCACATCGATTGGATAATAACATTGAAGCATGCATGGCCACCATAACTATTATTGATCTGAGATACCAATTTAACGGCCGTACTTTACAAAGGTGTCTTGACTGGGCAGTGTTTCTTCACATATAGTGAAACCTTAGAATAAGAATGTACACTATATTACCAAAAGTATTGGGACACCTGCCTTTACACGCACATGAACTTTAACCACTTAAGGACCGCCGCACGACGATGTACGTCGACAGAATGGCACGGACAGGCACAAGGGCGTACAGGTACGTCCCCTTTAAGAACCTGTCCGTGGGTCGCACGCGCGCCGCCGCCGGCGCGCTCGCGACCCGGTCCGAAGCTCCATGAAGGCGCCCGTGGGACTCGCGGACCGGTGTCCCGCGATTGGGTCACAGAGCTGAAGAACGGGAGAGGTAAGTGTAAACAAAGCTTTCCCCGTTCTTCCTAGTGGCATGTCAGTGATCCTCTGTTCCCTGTCATAGGGAACGACGATCAGTAACGTCACACTCCAAGCCACGCCCCCCTACAGTAAGAATCACTCATTAGGTCACACTTAACCCCTACAGCGCCACCTAGATGTTAACCTCTTCACTGCCAGTGTCAGTGCATTTTTATAGCACTGATCGCTGTAAAAATGACAATGGTCCCAAAAATGTGTCATAAATGTGTCAAAAATGTGTCCCCATCAGAGCCCAGTCCTTACATTAGTGTCCCCAGCAGAGCCCGGTCCTTAGATTACATCAGTGTCCCCATCAGAGCCCAGTCCTTACATCAGTGTCCCCATCAGAGCCCGGTCCTTACATTACATCAGTGTCCCCATCAGAGCCCAGTCCTTACATTAGTGTCCCCAGCAGAGCCCGGTCCTTACATTACATCAGTGTCCCCATCAGAGCCCAGTCCTTACATCAGTGTCCCCATCAGAGCCCGGTCCTTACATTACATCAGTGTCCCCATCAGAGCCCAGTCCTTACATTAGTGTCCCCATCAGAGCCCGGTCCTTACATTACATCAGTGTCCCCATCAGAGCCCAGTCCTTACATTAGTGTCCCCAGCAGAGCCCGGTCCTAACATTACATCAGTGTCCCCATCAGAACCCAGTCCTTACATCAGTGTCCACATCAGAGCCCGGTCCTTACATTACATCAGTGTCCCCATCAGAGTCCAGTCCTTACATCAGTGTCCCCAGCAGAGCCTGGTTCTTACATTACATCAGTGTTCCCATCAGAGCCAGTCCTTACATTAGTGTCCTCAGCAGAGCCCGGTCCTTACATTACATCAGTGTCCCCATCAGAGCCCAGTCCTTACATTAGTGTCCCCAGTAGAGCCCGGTCCTTACATCAGTGTCCCCAGCGGCTGTGTCCTCCATCAGAGCCCGCCGCACATTCCTTTCCCCATCGTACCTCGGGGACCCATAGGCGGCAGCGGCGGTGGGTGGAGGAAGATCCGCGCATCCCAGATCCACATGTTCAGTATAGCGGGGAGGGGCCGCCAAAAGAGAGAAGCCGATTGGCTGCCCCTCTCCTCTGCACTGAACACAAGAGGACAACACAGTGGCGGCGGCGGAGGATATTTTGGTGTTTTTTCCTAAAACACTCCCGAATTTCCCGGGACATTAAAAAAAAGTGTAAAATCCGGGACTGTTGGCAACTATGCGTTTTACTTACCTGAGCCTGGTAGTTCCATTGGCGGAAATTTGCTGTCCCTCTCTGTACGGGGTCCTGGCTCTTGATTGGCTAGATTGATTGGAGCGCAGCTACTGGCTACTGCTGCTGTCAATCAAATTCAATGATGCGGGGGGCTGGGCTGAGTTCTACATTCGGCGTCTATGGAGAGCGCTTCTCCTAGGGGGTTATACGATGCGGGGAGGAGCTGCGAGAGCCGCCAAGGGACCCCAGAAGTCGAGGGCCACACTGTGCAAAACGAACTGTAAGTATGACATGTTTGTTATTTAAAAAAAAAATCAAAGCTTTACAATCACTTTAGGAGTTCCCTTCACTGGAAATAAGGGGCCAGGCCCAACCCCTGAAAGACAACCCCAAAACATAATCCCCCCTCCACCAAATGACCAGTGCACAAAGCAAGGTCCATTAAGACATGGATGTGCGAGTTTGGGGTGGAGGAACTTGACAGAGTCCTATCCTCTAGTGCTTATTATCTGGACAGAAAGCGGGGGAAATATTTTGCCATGGGGACACAGATAACAATTTGACAGCAATTCTATCTGATCTCCTCTACAGGGACTCATTTAGAAGCTGACAGATTTTTTTTCTTCTGCTGGGGTTAGAAGTTAAAGGACTGATGATGGGTGATGGTCCTTAACCACTTAACGACCGCCCACTGTAAATATACGTCGGCAGAATGGCACGACAGGCAGAATCACGTACATATACGTGATTGCCTTTGTATAGTTGGGGGGTCCGATCGGACCCCCCTTCTTTACAGTGGGTGGTCGTTTTACCTTCGGGAGCGATCCGGCATGAGGGGACGGCCGTTCGATTCCGGCCCCCCCTTCTCGATCGCTCCCGGCGAATGAGAGAGCTTCCCCTGCCTGTGTACTGTTTACACAGGCAGGAGGAAGTGATGTCATCTCTCCTGCGGCGCTCACATATACCGAGCGCCGTACAGGAGAAGATGCAGGTTAGTGCACAAAACAGCACACTGACACCAGGACACATAGGCACATAAATTGCCCCCCCAGGCCCCCCCAGACACCCCCAGATCACCCCCCAGCCCCCAGTCACAGTGTCACTGATTGCAGTGACCATTTATTTAGTGATCACTGCAATCAGTGACATTTGTGACTGTAAAAGTGTCACTACATTTAGTTTTAGGTCCAGTGTAGCCCCCTAACCCCCCCCCCCTAATAAAGGTTTAACCCCCTGATCACCCCCCAGATAACCCTTTCACCCCCTAGCACCGCCGTCGCTAAGCGATCATTTTTCTGATCGATGTCTTAGCGTCGGTGATGCTGATCGGTAGCCAGTAATTTTTTTTAGGTTCGCCGCAGGTTTTTATAGCGTCGGGTACCCCCATATATTACCTAATAAAGGTTTAACCCCCTTGATCGCCCCCCAGGTAACCCTTTCACCCCCTATCACCACTGTTACTAAGCGATAATTTTTCTGATCAATGTCTTAGCGTCGGCGATGCTGATCGGTAGCCAGTAATTTTTTTTAGGTTCGCCGCAGGTTTTTATAGCGTCGGGTACCCCCATATATTACCTAATAAAGGTTTAACCCCCTTGATCGCCCCCCAGGTAACCCTTTCACCCCCTATCACCACTGTCGCTAAGCGATCATTTTTCTGATCGCTGTCTTAGCGTCGGTGATGCAGATCGGTAGCCAGTAATTTTTTTTAGGTTCGCCGCAGGTTTTTATAGTGTCAGGTACCCCCATATATTATCTAATAAAGGTTTAACCCCCTGATCGCCCCCCAGATAACCCTTTCACCCCCTATCACCACTGTCGCTAAGCGATCGTTTTTATGATCGTTGTCTTAGTGTCGGTGATGCCGATAGGTAGCCAGTAATTTTTTTTTAGGTTCGCTGTCAGGTTTTTATATAGCGTCAGGTACCCCCATATATTACCTAATAAAGGTTTTAACCCCCTAATTGCCCCTAGTTAACCCTTTCACCAGTGATCATCATATAAGTGTTACGGGTGACGCTGGTTAGTTAGTTTGCTTTTTATAGTGTCAGGGCACCCGCCGTATATAACCCAATAAAGGTTTAACCCCCTGATCGCCCGGCGGGTGATATCAATTAGGTTTTAGCATCAGAGAGGGTCTGCGTCACACCCCAGGCAGCGTCAGGTTAGTGCCAGTAGCGCTAACACCCACGCGTTAGGCATACACCCCCCTTAGTGGTATAGTATCTGAACAGATCAATATCTGATCTGATCAGATCTATACTAGCATCCCCAGCAGTTTAGGGTTCCCAAAAACGCAGTGTTAGCGGGATCAGCCCAGATACCTGCTAGCACCTGCGTTTTGCCCCTCCGTCCAGCCCAGGCCACCCAAGTGCAGTATCGATCGATCACTGTCACTTGCAAAACACAACACACATAACTGCAGCGTTCGCAGAGACAGGCCTGATCCCTGCGACTCCAGTGCTGTAGGAGGTGATTTCACCACCACAAAAAAAAGCATATATGCCGAAGCATTGGGGCAGCAGGGGCGGAGGAGCGATTTTGCTCCTAATGCCGCGTACATACGGTCGAAATTCCGACGGAGGCTTGCCCGTGGAAAAGTCTGACCATGTGTACGCGGCATAACTTTTGCGGGAAGATGCCCCCATGCTTCGGCATATATAAATGGTGCATGTATGCCAATCATTAGAAGTGGGTGGATGAAGGGAGGTATTCTAATTGTGGGCATACCCACCGATCAATCTTTTTTTTTCATTCAGCCAACAGGCTGCATGAAAAAAAAGATTACAATACATGTCCAACAAGGACCAGCAACGTACTGGTATGTTGCTGGACTTTGAATGTTTATACCAGAATGATGCCTGTGGGTTTAGGTATCATCTTGGTATCATTCTTTTCAGCCAGCGGCCGGCTTTCATGTAAAAGCAATCCTAGTGGCTAATTAGCCTCTGGACTGCTTTTACAAGCAGTGGGAGGGAATGTCCCCCCCCCCGGATATAAAAAGCGCCATTGGGAAATTGGGAAAGCATTTTATCACACCAATCTTGGTGTGGTCAGATGCTTTGAGGGCAGAGGAAAGATCTAGGGTCCAATAGACCCCAGTTTTTTCAAAAAAGAGTACCTGTCATTACCTATTGCTATCATAGGGGATATTTACATTCCCTGAGATAACAATAAAAATGATAAAAAATAAATAAATATGGAAGCAACAGTTTAAAAATAAAATAAAAAAGCAAAATTAATAATAAAAAAAAAAAAAAAAAAAGCACCCCTGTCCTGCCCTGCTCTGGCCCAATGGCGAACGCAAGCGTAGGTCTGGCGTCATATGTAAACAGAAATTGCACCATGCATGTGAGGTATCACCGCGAAGGTCAGATCGAGGGCAGTAATTTTAGCAGTAGACCTCCTCTGTAAATCTAACGGCGTAACCTGTAAAGGCTTTTAAAGGCTTTTAAAAATGTATGTAGTTTGTCGCCAATGCGCGTTTGTGCGAAATTTTAAAGCTTGTCGTGTTTCATATCTATGTACTCGGCCTAAGATCATCTTTTTTATTTCATCAAACATTTGGGCAATATAGTGTGTTTTAGTGCATTAAAATTAAAAAAAGTGTATTTTTTCCCCAAAAAATGCGTTCGAAAAATCGCTGCGCAAATACTGTGTAGAAAAAAAAATTGCAACACCCACCATTTTAATCTGTAGGGCCTTTGCTTTAAAAATATATATAATGTTTGGGGGTTCAACATAATTTTCTTGCAAAAAAAAAAAATGTTTTCATGTAAACAAAAAGTGTGAAAAAGGGCTTTGCCTTCAAGTGGTTAGAAGAGTGGATGTAAGCTTCCTAATGTTGTGTATAAAATGCCAGAACAGTTCAAAACCCCCCCAATGACCCCATTTTGGAAAGTAGACACCCCAAGCTATATACTGAGAGGCATGTCGAGTCCATGGAATATTTTATATGTTGACACAAGTTGCGGAAAATAGACAATTTATTTTTTTATTTTTTGCACAAAGTTGTCACTAAATGATATATTGCTCAAACATGTCATGGGCATATGTGGAATTACACCCCAAAATACATTCTGTTGCTTCTCCTGAGTACGGGAATACCACATGTGTGAGACTTTTTGGGAGCCTTGCCACGTACGGGACCCCAAAAACCAATCACCGCCTTCAGGCTTTCTAAGGGTGTAAATTTTTGATTTCACTTCTCACTGCCTATCACAGTTTCGGAGGCCATGGAATGCCCAGATGGCACAAACCCCCCCCAAATGACCCCATTTTGGAAAGTAGACACCCCAAGCTATTTGCTGAGAGGTATGGTGAGTATTTTGCAGATCTCACTTTTTGTCACAAAGTTTTGAAAATTAAAAAAAAAAAAAAAAAAAAATGTTTTTCTTCATTTTCAAAAACAAATGAGAGCTGTAAAATACTCACCATGCATCTCAGCAAATAGCTTGGGGTGTCTACTTTCCATTATTCAATCACTTGGGACAACAAAAAAAATATTCAATGGGCTCAACAGGCCTCTCAGCAATTTCCTTGGGGTGTCTACTTTCTAAAATGGGGTCATTTGGGGGGGTTTTGTGCTATTTTGGCATTTTATGGCCTTCGAAACTGTGATAGGTAGTGAGGAGTGAAATCAAAAATTTGCGCCCTTAGAAATCCTGAAGGCAGTGCTTGGTTTTCGGGGGCCCGTACGCGGCTAGGCTCCCAAAAAGTCCCACACATGTGGTATCCCCGTACTCAGGAGCAGCAGCAAAATGTATTTTGGGGTGCAATTCCACATATAACCATGGCATGTGTGAGCAATATATCATTTAGTGACAACTTTTTGTATTTTTTATTTTTTTTGTCATTTTTCAATCACTTGCGACAAAAAAAAAAAAATATTCAATGGGCTCAACATGCCTCTCAGCAATTTCCTTGGGGTGTCTACTTTCCAAAATTGGGTAATTTGGGGGGGTTTTGTACTGCCCTGCCATTTTAGCACCTCAAGAAATGAGATAGGCAGTCATAAATTAAAAGCTGTGTAAATTCCAGAAAATGTACCCTAGTTTGTAGACGCTATAACTTTTGCGCAAACCAATAAATATACGCTTATTGACATTTTTTTTACTAAAGACATGTGGCTGAATACATTTTGGCCTAAATGTATGACTAAAATTGAGTTTATTCGATTTTTCTTATAACAAAAAGTAGAAAATATCATTTTTTTTCAAAATTTTCGGTCTTTTTCCGTTTATATCGCAAAAAATAAAAATCGCAGAGGCAATCAAATACCATTAAAAGAAAGCTCTATTTGTGGGAAGAAAAGGACGCAAATTTCGTTTCGGTACAACATTGCATGTCCGCACAATTTCCAGTTAAAGCAGCGCAGTGCAAAATTCTGAAAACAGCTCTGGTCCTTTAGCTACAAAATGGTCCGGGGCTTAAGTGGTTAACCCGGACAATGGACTCTTATCTAAATATTAAATGGAAAATATTTAAAAACATTAAATACTTCAAGAAAAGGGAGTTCTGGATGGCCCATTATTTAACTAAGTAGTGGAGTTGGGACTTTAAATGAGGTATAAAGGCGAGATAAATAAATTATTATTTATTTATCTCACCTTTATACCTCATTTAAAGTCCCAACTCCACTACTTTCCTGCATTTTTACATATTACCCAGGGATGGAGTTTATTCTGGAATGTTAATAGGTTGGGATGGGTCTCAACCCCTCTTTTCCCATTATTTAACTAGTTGCTTAAAAAGAAACAAAACTTCATGACTCGTACACACGACCGGTTTTCCAGACGAGATTGCTTTTGGCCGGGAAAACTGGCCATGTGTATGCTCCATTGCAGTTTTCCCGACAGGAAAACTGCCGGAAAAAAAAGAGAACCAGCTCTTTTTTCCCGTCAGCAAAAAATTCTGCCGAGAAAACCGGTCGTCTGTATGCTTTCCCGAGGGAAAAAAAAATGTGCATGCTCGTAAACAATTTGACGCATGCGCGGAAGCATAGAACGTCATTTTGTCGGGTCGTCGTAGTCTTTGACGTCACCGCGTTCTTGGCATTTAACAGTTCAGCGGTCTTTTGTGTGACCGTATATGCAAGGCAGGCTTGAGAGGAATCCCGTCGGGAAAAGCGTTGTTTTTTTTCCTGCTGGGAAAACTGGTCGTGTGTATGAGGCATCAGACTCCATTCACTTGGCTGCAGAGTTGCACTTGGTTTCTGAGTTATCAAATCAATCACCGAAGTCACTTGTTTGTTGCAGACAAGGTACACAGAATCAAAGGACTTCCATCCATGTCATCTCTTTAACCCCAAATCCCAAGATTCCTTTTTATTGCAAATCTCAATCTGGAGAGGAGTTTGGCCCTTCTTCATGCATTTTTGGTTGTTGAGTCATCACAGTTATAGGTCAACTTTGGGGCACATTAGATGGTGGTCCCAAATTTGAATTCCGTAACTCATATCAGTATCTTCATACTGACCCCGCCTCCCCAGTTTTTATAACACCTAGGGAGCTCTGCAATCAATCCCTTTTATGTGGACTGCTTCTTAATGCATTGATCCCCAAGAGCGTGCACTATGGCTGTACTATGTACAGTAGTCAATGGAATCTGTGATCTCTCTTTACAGTTACTGTATGTAGCAGCCCAGACTCTACTAAAAATAGTAAGAAGGGCGTCAGAAATCAGTAATTAACCCACTTACGTTTACCAATTTCGTTGTGGCATAAAGTGAGCATGTAAGTGGTCGATCCCAACCATTTATGGGTTCATGCTCCAGGAGATCAGGGACATACAAGGGAGACATCAGGGGTCTATTTCACTTCCTCTCCAGGGAATGGGTGTCACAACAGGAACTAATGCTGCGTACACACGATCGGAAATTCCGACAAGAAAAACTTGGATTTTTTTCAGACAGAATTTTGGCTCAAACTTGTGTTGCATACACGCGGTCACACAAAATTCTGACCGTCAAGAACGCTGTGTTGTACAACACGTACGACGAGCCGAGAAAAATTAAGTTCTGCTCTTCTGCTTGATTCCGAGCATGCGTGGATTTTTGTGCGTCGGAATTGCATACAGACGAACAGAGTTTCCCACAAGAACTTTTCTTGTCGGAAAAATTGAGAACCAGCTCTCAAATCGAACTTTTCTTGTCAGAAATTTCGACCGTGTGTACGCGGCATTAGGGAAAATTTCTCCAAAGGTGACACAAGCAATACACATCTGAGAGAAGAATATGTTTTTATTGCTGGTTCTCTTCTCATAGGGAATATTCTTCTCACTTCCTGACAACACTCAAATAGTAAAGTGAGATTTCACAATGGGGACAAAGAGCAATATAAACGTGGGTTTGCAAGGAGGAAAATGCAGACCAGGCAGAGATTTAATTTTATTTAGACTCTTGTCATAAAAGGTCAACACATTTCAGGGGTTCCAAGGGTCCCTTTTCATCAGGGCTTGGAACTGTTAAAGTATGTACTTGTGGGGTAATCAGTATGATCGCTGAAATGCTGGTTAAGTCTTAAAATGGAAGAAAAGTCTAACTAAAACTATCCTTAAATCACGTGTGCTACCCCATAAAATCACATGGTGTCATGAAATTGCGTGTACATGCCAGCATGTGACGCCATCGCGCTAGCACATAGGGAGCGTCCTTTGGCGTCCTCACAATCATGTGAGTTGATGGGAGAGGATTAAAAATAGGTATAATATTACACATCCATTGTCTGTTTGTTTGCCTTTAATAATTTGATCCCTTCCTCACTCCATAGGTAGGAGATACTCTGTACAGCTAGCCCCAACCTCTTTTCAACGTGGCTTTAATTTCGGTTCTGAGCACATGTAAATTGCTGGAGCAAGACACACTATGATTTTTTTTACCTATCTGATGGTCATCTGCGAAGATCTGCACAAGCTTTCCAATAAAGTGTAGCACTACCCCCATAGGAGCTGCTGGTTTAAATTTGGGCCTGCCGTTACCTTACTGTTCCGTATGCTCGTCTCAGGGGTTCTCCTTGAAGAGTTGTCCAGAAGAAGTTTGCACCAACACAAAGTCTCTTTCAAGGGTTTTATTGAATAAAGTTTCAACAGAGGGGGTTGAAGGGATGGGGAGGACTCAGGTACCTTGGTTGCGGATCACAAGAACTTTCCTAGGTCCAGAGGAACAACTGTCTCCACGCTGGACTCAGCAAACACCGGATAGGCCCAATCTCACTGGCCTAGCAACCGGTGCGTAGCTCGATCACATTTAGTGTCTGCCACAGACGTGGTGCAAATAGAACAGTCTCTGCCACAGACTTGGTGTAACCTTTCCCTGGGTTGCCTTCTGAATAAAGAACACAGCTCTCAGTGCCAGGATCTTCCAGCCGCTCCGGCAGCACTGTGAGGTAGATTATGATCCGGATGCCTCCTTCAATTGAGTCCTCAATTGCTTGGTCCCTTCCAGCAGGTAAGGCGACACGGGATCATCCCTGGATCAGTAGGCCCCAGTAACTCCTGGGCCTACATCTTAGTTGCGAGGCCTCGGGCCAACGTGGCCCCGAGGCAGGAACTGCCAACACATCCCTGAGGCCAGAAGGGCCCTCAGGTGAGGATCGAGGAAGACGACCCCCAATTCTCTCTATCTAATCATGGCGTCTGTCACTTAAGTACCCCCTCCCAGCATGCACAGCGGGTTCACCATACCCCCTGAGTTGCTGCTGGGGAAGAGATACCCAATGCATTCAGCCTGTTGCCTTTCCTATCCTGACCAGTGGTGACAGCGACACCCACTGTCAGGAGGAAAATCATGCAGCCAGCTGAACTGAAACAGAGCATAATTTGTAACACAATCCTTCTGAGCTAAACTATTGCTCAGACAAGTATAAATTTAAACACATAGCGCCCACTCATTGGGAGCAGGGCGCTACAAAAGCTTTCTGCAATCTGCAAGATGCCATTTGGATTGAGTCACTGTCTGCCAATTCTACTGAGACTGTAAGTTACAGCTATCTTGCCAAAACTGGATTGGTTATAGAGATAACACTTGTAGTGCTTAGATTGGAGAGGCTAAACAAAAGGTAAGTAGACAGATCTATTTTATATAGGTTAGGCAGGTCGGAGTTGGGGGAAGGGAACATTTTTAAGAATAGTCATAGTGAGGCTTTCCTTCCACTTACTAATTCCCAAAATGCATTGGATTTTTATAACATAAGAGGCTAAATACAATTGAATCTGGACTTTATACATTTTGCTATTGCTGTGTCCTCTTTGTACATCCAGTCCCTATTCGTGCAAAGGGCTGACCTTCAGCTACCACTTAACGGAGAGCTGCCTAATGTGGCGTTGTGGTGATTATGCTCATAAGGCAGAAGCATTTTTCAATGAGTTATGCCAGTCCAAACTGCATTTTAGGGTGTGGCAGCCCATTCTTATTAAACAGAACAAAGCAGTTCACATAAAAATCAGTTGCCCATGCAAAGGTGTTCACCATCAACATGGAAAGTCCGCTGAAAGTACCAAGCTTTGGCTTACTTGTCAGCAGCACTGCTGCTCACCTTACCAGTCTGACTGTGTTACCCAGGTCTCTTGGTTCACTTGGCTCCCTTAGCTTTTAGTCACAGTGCCCTGCTGCACAGCCCACTCCTGGCCTCTGGATAGGGGTTCTCCTGACACCCGATAGGAGCCCATCTGACTCCTGGGACAAGACCTCCTGTCTCCTGGCTGGGGCACCTCTGACCCCTGGGTGGGACCTCCTGTCTCCAAACTGGGAGCCCTGAGCTATCCTCAGGCTTGAGTATATGATGACCCTGTACAACCATGTTATCACATAGGCTGCAGGCATCCAGTATATCCGGACACAGGTTTGAAGGTTCTGTCCCACCCAAGACACTTTGGAAGCTTCAGGTTCCAGGCCCCAATCCGGGACTACAAAAACACATCTTTCTCTGCTCAGAAACAATAGTATGGAACTTCACCTTAAGCCCTAATGCGAATGTGTCATTTTCTCTTACATTTTCACAGTGGCATGGCCTCGTACTGTCACACTAATGAGAATCAATTCCTCTACACTGCTTAAAAGATCCAGCACCCCTCACCTTTCTTCTACTTCCCATGAAATATGAACTTGATGGAGGCTTTCAATTTTCCCATAGGTTTATATTGCTCAGCCCCTAATGGAAAGATTCTCTTCATATCCACCCATGGTGACACAACAGGACGTAAATGGAAAACTCTACAATGGGGACACAGAGGCCAAAGAAAAACTGACAGAAGTTCTAACTCTTCCACACTTTATCCACAACTTAAAACCCAAAAACAAGTTTTGTCTGTTGCTTCAACTTCTACTTGAAGTGGAAACAGGGTTAATCTTTGGTTTCCAAGCTTTTAGGAAGCATGCCT
This sequence comes from Rana muscosa, assembly GCA_029206835.1. Classification (NCBI taxonomy): domain Eukaryota; kingdom Metazoa; phylum Chordata; class Amphibia; order Anura; family Ranidae; genus Rana; species Rana muscosa. Next base: position 365,024,080 of record CM055123.1, on the reverse strand, counting down.
GCGATTCCTCAGTGGTCATTTCTGAGAACGCAGCATTAAACTAAATAGAGAACTAGATGCAAATTTTCATTTACTTGAAAGAAAACTACTAAACACTTGCTCCAGGCAAAATATAATTATAGCGAATCTTTAATATAGATTCATTTTAAAGGGTGAATGCACTCAAATTAAAAGTAGAACCATATGCTTTATTGCTTACAGGTTGCCTATTGGAGCCTGTAGGATTTGCGCTGCCATCACTTCCCCCCCGATGCTGTTCCATTGGGTGCCAAAGAGTTCCTTTTTAATTTGAAGGCGTGAAAATGAGTTAAAGCTAAAATAAATGTTGAAAGGAAACTTGTAATATATACAAAGACTCAGGCAATTTTCCTAACACTTCTATCTTAAAGGGATTGTACTTTGTATTATAGTGAGGGTATATTTTACGTTTTTGTTGCAGTGTTTACCTAAAATTCATTTTGTTATACAATTTTTTACATTTTTATGTGCTTTCTCTCCCTCTTTAATTTTTTTTTTTACTAAAAGTAGTTTAACCTCCAGAGGGAGCTCTCAGTGGTTCAGTACAATTACTGTCCTAACTGATATCTGCCACATGGACAGTACTTTGTTTTCAATGCTTTGGCTGACTCATAGACTTGGATTATGAAAAGCACAACAATTGTATAATACCACAAAACAGGAAGCAGAGCCTGAGTATGTAATTTGCAACTATGGATGCCTTCATGCACACACAAAACTACACCAATTCTATAGAGTAGTTACTTATAAATATTAAATATTTTGTGCGTTAGGAAACACATCCAACCCACTCATAAAGCTATTGAGTTGGCTAAAACTAGCTTCTGTCAGGGACTTGCCAGAAATAGAGGACAATCCCTGCTTCCCTCTGTACCTGTGCGTCGGCGCGCGCCAATTGCGCACGCGCGTGCACGCTTAATGACATGGCGCCATTAGGCCTTTAAAAAGCCAGCAGTTGCAATAGTGCACTGCTGTCTGATCTGCAGCTTCTGTGTATCTTTACCTGCATCTGCTATCTGATTACCTGGACGACCCGGCTCTGCTGACTTACCTGTTATCTCCAACCCTGACCTCGGCCTGCCTTGACCCTGCTACTATTACCTGTTGTTCCGTTGCCAGACCTTTGCCTGCTTATCTGATCCTGCTCCAGTCCACCGCATTGCTCTGCCTGACCACCTGATCTGACCCGGCTCGCCTGACCCTGCACCTGCCTGCTACTTGCTCTGTGTGTTCCAGTGTTGACCTGGCTTATCTCTCCCTGCTTCAGCCTGCTACTGATCCTGCTGTCATCCGCAGTTCCAGCCTACTTGGAGGATCATCAACCAGCTACAGTGTCAACCACCACAGTCTCCACAGGCACTCCTACCCCGCTGTGTTCCCGAGACCACTGTTCCCACTCCGATGGCTCCTGAACCAGAGCTGTATGAGAGGTCTTCTCCTACAAGTCAGACTCGTCCTCTGAGGTACGTAACAGCTTCACAGCTCTTACTGTAAAGAACCCTTTCTGTATACGGATGTATTAACTCTTTTCCTGCGGTTGTACAGTACAAATTGAACAACTTTCCACCACAATAGACATTTTATGTATTCACGCATGGTGATCATGTGCCTGCCTAATCTTCTTTTCTTAGTGGAGAATAAATTGAGGTCAGCTCATGTTACCTCAGAGCTGAAGTTCTTCGTGCCTCACTTTTTCCATTTTCATCCTGTAGGGCAGTGGTTCTCAACTCCTGTCCTCAGGACCCACTAACAGGCCAGATTTTAAGTATTACCTTGGTGAGATGCAGACTAGAATACTGCAATCCCTGAGCAGCAAATTATATCACCTGTGATGCATTTCAGTTATCTTGCAAACCTGGCCTGTTGGTGGGCCCTGAGGACTGGAGTTGAGAACCACTGCTGTAGGGCACCACCTAGACTACATTTCCAATAATGCCTTTTCTCCTTTTTATGTTGGAACAGGCAGATTTTAGGAAGTAACTGACCCAGTAGGCCACTCCAATTCTGTCTGTAGAAGGGGAAGCCTAGTACACACGGCCGAGAATCTCGTCTTAAAAAAAAACTGTCGTTTTTCTCGACGAGATTCTTGTCAAGCTTGACGGGATTCTTGTCAAGCTTTCCTTGCATACACACTGTCAATTCCAAATCTCGTCATTGTAAAGCGCGGTGACGTACAACACGTACGACGGCAGTATAAAGGGGAAGTTCGATTCCAATGGTGCCACCCCTTGGGCTGCTTTTGCTGATCTCGTGTTACCGCATGTTAGCAAAAGTTTGGGGAGAGACAATTCGCGCTTTTCAGCCTCGTGCTTTTTAGTCCGTTACAGCGTGAAGAAAATGCTATCTCCATTACGAACGCTAGTTTTACCAGAAGGAGCGCTCCCATCTCATACTTGATTCTGAGCATGCGCGATTTTTTAAGACTTGGAAAAGCATACACACAACCGGTTTTCGACGAGAATCCAGACGAGAAAAACAAGAATCCTGACGAGAAAATAGAGAGCAGGTTCTCTAGTTTTCTCGTTGAGATTCCCGCCAGTTTTCTTGACGAGAAATCATACACACAAATGGTTTTCTCTGCAAGAAAGCTCTCCCAACAGTGTTCTTGTCATTTCTTGCCGAGAAAACCGGTCGTGTGTACGAGGCCGAACGGTCATAAACAAGGTTTTTTTTTTTTTTTTATGCTTTACACCAGTGGTTCTCAACCTCAGTCTTAAAGTACCCCCAACAGGCCATGTTTTGGGAATTTCTCTTAGATAAAATAGCCTTCCACAATACCAAGCCATTGATTTAAATCACCTGTGCAAGATAAAGGAAAACCTGCAAACATGGCCTGTTGGGGGTAATTGAGGACTGAGGTTGAGAACTACTGCTTTACACCATAAAAATGTTGCTGGAGTTGAAAGCTAAAGTTTGGTCAAATTTTTTTTTTCCCTTAGAGCTGCAGTCATATTACTTACTTGAAATGATGTACAGTTTGTACTAGGGTGCCTGGTTCTCTTCCTGGCGCTGAATTTCAAGCATGAAGAGTTTAATAACTGGGTCTTTGGGCTGAACTACATTCAAGACAGGGGTCCACCTAGGGTTGCCACCTGTCCAGGATTCACCCGAACAGTTCGGGTTTGGAGTCATGCGTCCGGGTTTCAGACTGCCTGAAACCCGGACACATTATTTAGACTGGACTATGGCTTCCCAGCAGGGTTGCTGGCTGCAGTTGTCTAAGCTGAGAGTGTCTGTTACACTCTTTCACACTGCCCAAAGCCAGCACACCCCCCCCAAACATCCCTACCCTTCTGTGTCTGCCCACACTTCAATCTCTGGTGCTGTGCCTCAGAAAAGGAAAGTTGGGGCTGGAGATTTGAAGTCCAGCAGCCTCAGATACATCTGGATGAGAGGTGCTGACTGCCAAGGGGTAAGTGTGCTCACCATCCATCCCTATCTGTGATTGAAGTCTCCCCCCTTCTCTCTCCTGCCTTTGAGTGAGTACCCTAAGGCAAATCAGGGTTCTCAGAGCACCCCTTACATCAAAGTCAGACATGTCAGGGACAGATGTAAAAAAACACTGATTTTTACAATCTGTCTCTTGTTTTACTGAGGCTGGCAACCCTAATGGGGCCCCCTAGTGGCTGTGGGCCCTCGGGCAGTGCCAGAGGGCCTGAATGGTCAGTCCGCCCCTAAAGTTACCCTTTACGCAAGAGGCCACAATGTTTCCCCTTACCACAGAGTCCTCTTCATACATCATAATTCTCAAGTGTTCCCCCTTAAATCAGGGTTCCCAGAGCATCCCTTATGTTAGAGGCCCCAGAGTTCTCCCTTACATCAGAGTCTGCAGAGTCCCCCCTTACAGTGAAAGGGAACTCTGCGAGTTCAAATGTAAAAGGAGAACTCTGATGTAAAGGGGGACTCTTGTTAACGTCATATGATTAGAAATGTTATTCAATAGCAAAATATATGTATAGTTTATACTATAAAAACAAATTGCCGTGAGCTGCTAAAGTGTTCGGGTTTGACTTGAAGAAAAGGTGGCAAACTTAGGTCCACCCCCTCTACATTGATGCCCAGTTCTCTTCTTTTTTAACAGAAAGGTTTTTTATTTTATAAAAGAAAATAAACAAAACAATATGTACAAAAATTGCAGTGATCATACATAGTCTTCAGAAATAATACATTAAAAGTTAATCGTCGAAGCAGTTGTGCGTACAGATAGGGAGACCCTTAATCATTACAGAGCAAACATGAATCAACATCATCAATAAACAGTCAGATTAGTCAAACCCACCCCTACCCCCCAACTGAAGAGAAATAGGATCAAAAAGAACCCGTCCAGCTTCAGGGGATGGGAAGGAAAAAAATATATAAAATAAATAAAAACCGGGGGGGTTATCATACTGCTCTGGGACGGGAGGCCCTGACCAGGGCATGAAACAGGGTATTGCAGATGGGGGGGGGGGGGGGAGTCATCAAACGATGGTTGCATGACCGGGGTATAACAACGCAGCTCTAAAGAAGGCTCCAATATGTCCCCACCAGGCAAACAGATACAGCGTTCATAGAGTGTCTCGCGATCAAATCTGAGAGCCTAGCTCCTAGTCCATGGCCTGTTGCTCAGCGCTCTCCCATGCAGCCCAGATCCTGTCAATTTTTTTGGGGCAGTTTCGCCCCAAATAGGTAAGCTTGTAAAGGGGGAGGGCAGCGTTAATCAAGGCCCTCCACTGTGGTATGGATGGGGGGAGGGCCCCTTCCACCGCAGCAGAATGGCCTTCCTGGCATAGAAGGCCGCGTAAAAAACAAATAATTTTTTTGATTGGGGGCCCTCCAGCGTATCAACTATGCCGAGCAGCAGCGGGATTGGGTCGCAGGGTAAAGTGAGGTTGCTCACAGAGCAGATAATGTGAACCACCCCCCTCCAAAAATGCTGTATCAGCGGACAGGACCACACAACATGAAAGAAGGAGCCCTCCGTCGCACCACATCGATGACAACTGGGATTCTGCTGTGGATATATTTTAGCTAGGCGTTCGGGGGAGAAGTACGCCCTGTGGAGAAACTTTACCTGGATGAATCTATCTCTGGCAGAGACCACCAGGGTGAGGTATTGCTGAATGCCCTCCTCCCAATCATCATCGGCCAGAGTGGGGATATCTGCCTGCCATACTGAGAACAGCTGGGAGACCTTAGAGGTGTCCAAACCTATGAGTAGGGAGTACAAGGGTTTGGTGTCCCCTGTCATCTCCAGCAATCGCTCAACACCCGTCGTTTCCAGTACCAGTGGCCCAGAGAACTGGGATCGGAAAGGGTGCCGGAGCTGAAGGTACCTAAAAAACATATGGTTAGGGAGCCCCTTTAATTGTTTCAGCTCATTGAAAGCTATAAGGCCCCCCGAGGAAACTATATCGGCCAAGGTCTTAATTTCAAACCGTGCCCACAACGCGGGATCCGGGATAGAGCGGAAGTGTGCCAATCGTGGGTTCCCCCACAACGGGGTGCGGGGAGACCAGCCACCAGGTGATTGGACCCTAGATCGGACAGCCTCCCAGACCCCAAGCGTAGTCCGCATTGACGGGGTAACATTGGGGCTAGATCGGGGACCCCGATGTATGAGATTGAGCAGCTCAGAATAGGATCCAAGCAGCGCAGCCTCCAGAGTAGACAACGGATTAGCCGGCTCCTCCGACAGCCACCACCGAAGTGTGACGAGGACCGCAGCCCAGTAGTATTTCTGAAAACATGGGAGAGCCAGACCCCCCAGGGTAATAGGCAGTTGTAAAGTGGATTTGGCAATTCTCGGGGTGCCACCATTCCAGTCAGTTCTCTTCTTGAACTCCCTCAACAAGGGTACCTTGGGAATTTGGGCTGAGCTGCATTCAAGACGGGGACCCACCCCATCCTCCCCTCTCATCCATTGAAAAAAGCCCTTGTATTGTTTATACATGATCTCTGAATGGAGAAGAGTCGGATGAATGACGGAACTCTCTCCCCCATTTAGAGATTGTGTAACAGTCAGTGTAAACAACGTATAGACCTCTCTCAATGGATGAGAGGGAAACATGGGGCGGGTCCCTGTTTTGAATGCCGCTCAGCCCAAAGTCATCAACCCCTGTCACGCTGGAAATTCAGGAAGGAGACTGGGCATCGCTATAGAGATTTATACAGGAAGCAGCAGGCTACATTATATGGAACATACTTCATTAGGTCTCGTTCACACGGATGGTTGCCCTTGCCGCCCATCTTAAAAGCAATCGGCAGCGGATCACTTTTTAGAGAACAATACAAGAGCAGCTGCCAAGCATTGAAGAGGTGATACAGCTGCCTCCTGATATATATATATTTTTGGCAGCAGAACAGAGATCTTGAATGGGAATACCGTGCCATAACCATGAACCTAGCATTTGGTTCACAGTTGTGGCGCAGCCCTATTCACTTCAATGGGTTGCATTCTGTGGTCGGTACTGCTTGCGGAATGCTGCCTATTTTTACTGCTGCCCAGTAAATGATCCTGTAAAGGTAAGTGACGTGACTGCCACTATAGGGGCATCTACACCAATCAGCCATAGCATTATGACCACTGACAGGTAAACTGAATAACATGAATTTTCTCGTTACAATGGCTTCTGAAAGTGGGTGGGATATATTAGGTTGCAAGTAAACCTGTTGTCCCTGACCTTGATGTGTTGAAAGCAGGAAAAAATAGGCAAGTGTAAGGATTTCTGCGACTTTGAAGGGCCAAATTATAATGACTAGACTCATGCTGACCCGTGCCCACAGCCAAAAGTGCCTACTATGGGCACGTGAGCATCAGAACTAGACAGCGGAGCAATGGAAGAAGGTGGCCTGGTCTGATGAATCACGTTTTTCTTTTACATCATGTGGATGACGACGTGCGTTGCTTATTTGGGGAAGAGATGACAGTATGGGAAAAAGGCAAGCTGGCAGAGGCAGTGTGATGCTTTGGGCAATGTTCTGCTGGGAAACCTTGGTCTTGCCATTCATGTGCAGGCTACTTGACACGTATCACCTACCTAAACATTGTTGGTGACCAAGTACACCACTTGAAATGGTATTCCCTGATGGCAGTGGCCTATTTCAGCAGGATAATGCACCCTGCCACACTGCAAAAATGGTTCAAGGATGGTTTGAGGAACACAACAGCAAGTGTAAAAGGTGTTGACTTGGCTTCCAAGTTCTCCAGATCTCAGTCCAATCGAGCATCTGTAAGATATTCTGGACAAGCAAGTCCGATCCATGGAGGCCCCACCTCGCAACTTAGGCCCCCATCCACACTTCACAAAGCAGAAACTCGCGCTCGCGCTCAACATTTTGTTGTGGTGATTTTCACTTGATTCCGTGTGCCATGCATAGGGCAGTCCATTTACTTGAATGGGCTGCCCTATGCATGTGTGTTGGGACAAAGAAGCTCAAGGACTTACGTTTGGCCCTGTGCCAGCTGCATTTTTTACATGCAGGTTTTGATGCGAGACAATAAAGCTAAAATCGCACGCCATTTGGGTGCCATTAAGGACAATTTTGTCTGCGATTGCTAATCACTCAAGTGTGAACATGGCTTTAAAGGCTCTACTACTGATGCCTGTGTATACTAGCTATCGCATGATGTGGATAAATCAGAACCTCCACAGACAAGTACAAATATCCTCAGCTATCTCCTGAAATCTTGTGAACACTGTCAATCCTCTACCCAAGGAGTAGGGAGGGATTATTTTTTTTTAGAATGGTAAATCATCTCATTAACAGGGAGTTGGTATTTGACTTCCAGTACCTGCACGGTGACCACGGCTCTCTGCAACGTGGATGTTGAGTACATGCTCCAGGGGGTTCACTCCCACAGACATCCGCTATAGAGAAGGTACACGTGTTTATGTAATATAGATAAAGGGAGCCAGCTTAGTCCCACACCCTAATGAGGGAATGCACATTCCTATTAAAGTGATTTCCACTTTTGCAGCCAAATTGGGAGAACACCTGCTTTGTGATTTGCTCCTATTTACATGGAATAGCCTCAAAAAAAATAAAAAAATACAATTCTTCCTATCTTTTTTACCTGCTGAAACATACTATTTAGCTCTTCCCTTCTATGGAATGTTAAAGAGGAACTTTAAAAATCCCCTAACCTGTGCTAGGTTGTCCTCGATTCACATGCTCACCTGCCCAGCAAATTCAGGCTTGTCCTAGTGCACAATCCAATGCACAGTTGCCATATGCAACGTCCCACACCACCATCTTTTCTCTGAGGTCACTGGGAGGGAGTGGGTTATAGGATGTAGCAGAAATAGGACAGGGAAGCCGTGACAAAAAAAAAAAAAAACATAACTTTACCAAAGGTTCAAGGGGGTAAAGTCATTTTGATGAGAAAAAGTCTGCTTTAAGGGTTCACACTAGGAATCGCACAGGAATGTGTTGTGTGTTCCTGAGCGATTCACATGCAGTTCAATGAGGTGCGATTTAAGCTCATTCATTTTAAATGGGCTCAAATTACACTGCACAAAAATTAGTGCATGTACTACCTTTTGGAAACGCACTGCAACCGGAGCACATTGTACTTCTGTACCATGCGATTCGGTTCAGGCAAAACGCACACTACATATGCAACCTGCATTTGGAGTGTTGTTAACTTAACATGGACACTTGCTGCATATTGCAACTGTAGTGTGTTGTAAACGCACACAGAACATTGGGGAGATTTACCTTCACCTATGGGGCCCAGGTGGCCGTTCCAGTTCGAGTTGTCAACCTAGTGATTGACTCCTCTTGAACAGGACTGTTGGATGACTTGCATTTGATCAGCAGATGTAGCTCCAGCACTTATCAGTGTATTCTGAAATCTGAGGAGTCTCACTGTTAAAGTACAATAGTGAAGCAGGGAGGGGAGTCCTTCATCGACTTTGAATGAGTGGATGGGGAAATCCATTCAGCTTTTTTTTTTTCTTGGATCAGCCCAATGGCAGCCTAAAACCACACACACCCATCTATGTATGGGCAGCTTTACACTCTGCTACCCTATCAAAACATGTTTAACTGGAGAAATGACAGGAGACTAATCAAGGCAAATAAATTTTGGCAGATCTAAATCGCATGATTAAATGAAAGAATTTACGATAAAAAAAAAAAAATGCTGGGCCAAAGACTGACTTTAATAAAAGACAAATAAAAGTAAATGGCGTGTTTTTAAAGTGGATGTAAACCCTCCATACGCCCAGTGAAGTGAACAGCCTCAGATGATACATAGAGATGAACCAAATCTCCCCACATAAGTTTTACATCCATATCTGCTGTCTTCACATTTATATACGGTTTAGAAAGTTCAGATCTGGTTAGGAAATTTTCTCTTCCTGTTTAACAGAGTGTAATGTCTGGGCAAACAGCCAAGATAGCTAAAATTGCTGATTGAAGGAAAGGCACACGCCCCCTCTCAGAGGTGTTTTGTAACAGGACCAGCTCCCTGCTAATCTATTTTAGCAACCTCCCCTGACAGAAATGTCAGGCTGCTTTTATCTGATGTGTCAGAGAATTTGTCAGGAGTTATCAGGCTGAGAACAGAGGAACGGTTCAGGAGAGAGCTATGGGACTTAGCTCTTTGAAGAGAGATAAAATACTGCAGATATATGTGCCCAGCTCAAATTTCATGAATTGGGTTTACATCCACTTTAATGGTTATGAAGAGAGTGGATTCCAGCATGGGACTGGTGTTGTACAGGTATAAGGCCAAAAATGCACACAATATACAGTTTACATTCAAACAAAATCTGATTTTTATTATGAAATATAATATTACAGCAGAGGCACAGATATGCAGTGCTATTGCTGGAGCTGCCAAAGCTTTCCTCCCAGAATCCTAGATGCCGGAGAACACCAATCAGAAAATGAGAACACGCTGAAAGCCCGAACCACTGTTCTAGAAGATTTGATGCATCAAAATAACCAACTTTATAAATATATATAACCCTACATATCTTGTCCAGGGTTGAATACTCCAGGAAACTGCTAATTACACAGTTTAAATAAATATATGTAATTCTGTTAAGCCAGCCCTATGATCAACACATTATTGGTTCACTGCATCTCACCACTGTTTTCCTTTTCAATTTTGCTGCTTCCCATTTAGTCTGCCTGCCTATTAGACAAGAAGTCAGCAGTATGGTGCTACTCACCCACAGTCCAATCAGCAACTAGGTAACGTTGGACACAGAAAAGCTTAGAAAACTGTAAAATTAAAAGGCCCAACTCCGAGCTTCCCGTTTACCACCTGGGCTGCCTCTTCTTTCCAGAAAGTCCCTCAGTAGGTTTTGTTACAATTTTTTATATATATATATATATACACACACACACACACACACACACACTTGCATTTTCCTAAGTCTTCAGATACCATATGCTTCTCCTCTTCACCAGGTTAGGCCATCCTCCATCCTTATTAATACAGTGAGCGGTGCAGAGGTGATCGCCTCAGTCCCTCAAGGTCCTGCATCCTCAAGTCTTCCACATTCAGCTACAGTGAGTGTCATACAACCCAAAAGACTATGGACACCTTGTGGTGTAAAAAAGGTACTGCAAGAAATAGCTCTGGATTGAAGGGCAGTATCTAAGCCAAAGATGCTTTTTTTTTTTTTTTTTTAAGCACAGGCTGGAGGACATTTTTGATAAATAGAATGTAGCTTGGAGTTGGGCTGGCTGTGCAGTGTGTCAAATGTATGTGGATTACACAAAGGGCTGAGCAAAATTACAAATCTTTTGGCAGGGAAATAAATTCATTCTTCTAAACGTTGTATTTAGCACTAAAACTTAAGCCCTGGATTAAAAAGAAATAAAATGAAAATCGGAATCGTCACATGCTTTTACAACCATTTTGTTGGCTCGCCCTACAACATAAAATTAGGTGGCATGACGCTATAAAAACGTATGTGAATTAATTCACTACCAACCGTATTTAACAAAAGGAGGTAGCTCTGAAAAGCTCCATTTATTGCAACATATACTAAGAATTTTCATTAATTTTCTAAAGCTAAATGATGATGATTTCAAAAGAGACAGGGCCTCTAGATGAATCCACAGGCTTTAACAGTGCTACAACTCCCTGAACAGCAATCAGACACACCATACAGACATGAAAAAAGAAGCATGAACCTTTCTAAAGTGGCATTAGGATTGGTGGTTCCTCACATCGGACTCTCCTTGGATAAAGAGGAGGGACTAATGAACAGGACAAAGCACTCTGTACACCTCAAGGCTATGGCTAGGACAGTTTCACTTCAGGGCCCAGTCATTAGCCTGGGCTTCTCCTAGCACGGAGTGGACATGTTAAATAAGTGCTCTGCATGATGACCAAACTGTAGGGCGGATTTTTATTGGTTTGTATTCTGTGTGCATAAAAGTTGTTTTGAACGTTCGAGGGAGTCGGTTAGGACTCAGCGGTAGAGAAAGTCGGCCTGGATGTTTGCTCCAATCTCAGCCTCCCACTTGTCCCCATTGTTTAGGAGCTTCTCTTTGTTGTACAGGAGTTCCTCATGTGTCTCTGTGCTGAACTCAAAGTTGGGACCCTGCAAGAAACAGAAAAAAGTGAATTACAGTAAACCCCCGCTCTATCGTGGTTCAGTTTTTGCGGTCCTGGTATATCGCGCTATTTTAATAAGGACCTATTAATTCTGATATTGCAGTAATATTTTACGGTTATGTAGCGATGAATCAGTACTGTATACCGTTAGCACAATATGTTTGTGTTTTACAATGCTCTTGCTCTCTCTTTTATGTGTTTCTATTGCTTAAATGTGTGTTTAAAGACCTTTAAATGCTATTAAAAAGTTAACAAAATATGGTCTATTTCGCGGATTTTCACTTTTCGCGGGTGGGTCCGGAACATAACCCCCGCGATGGAGGTGGGGTTTACTGTACGTCCCACTGCTGGCTGTCTGTTACAATTATGATTCAATTTAGACATCAAGATGATATTATCACTGTGATAGAAGTTGAACTGCAGACACATATTCAAATAAACACCACCAATTAATAAAAATTTACTTTTTTTAAATATCCCTATTAAGAACCTGAATTTATCAGCCTCGTATAATCCCTAACACAGCAACACTCAAGCAAGGAGACCACAATGCTAGTAGCCAATCATGCTCTGCTGCAATCACAAAGCTGTGCAGAGGATAACTCTCCATTTAAAAGGCAAGGTTTGTCATAAAGTACTAATATGTGGTGCACATTATGGCACAAGCTGCAGTTGTTAAGTAAGGGAAGCACTGACGGCCCTTCATGTTTTTCCCCAAAACAGGTTTACCATAGAAGAAAATGTACACACATCATTAAAACGCACTCCAGTTTAGCAGGAAACAACCAGGGATAGTGGGCTGGTAAACTAGCACTCTGCTCTAAACTTTTCTACAGTTTTTAGCCACTAAGAGTAGCAAGTAACGCTGCTTGATCAAAAGAAACAAGTTTTCTGCAACGATTGGTTCTAAAACATTCACTCAATAGAAATGTATAACGTTTACATTCTGTTTCCTTGCCCTCAATGCTCCACTGACAACACAGGCGGTGCCACCTAGTGGCCAAACAGAAAACACTTCCTTGGTTACTAAGCATCTTAAAGCAGAGGTTCACCCAAAAATGGAACTTCAGATTCCTCCCCCCTTCGGTGTCACATTTGGCACCTTTCAGGGGGGGGGGGGGGGAGCAGATACCTGTGTAATCCAGGTATTTTCTCCCACTTTCCAGGCATAAGCCACGTCTAGAGCCCCCCCATCTTCTGGGAGACACACAGGTCCCAGAAGACAGTAGGGACCAGTGGGATCGCGCAGCATGACTCGTGCATGTGCAGTAGGGAATCAGGAAGTGAAGCCGCAAGGCTTCACTTCCTGATTCCCTTACCGAAGATGATGGCGCCTCCACCCAAAAGCCCAGGGACAGATCGGCTTCGGGTGCAGACATCGCGGGTGCCCTGGACAGGCAAGTGTCCATATACACTGCTCAAAAAAAAGGAACACTTTTGAATCAGAACTCCTGGGATATTGATCTGGTCAGTTAAGTAGCAGAGGGGGAGGGTGTATACAGAGGGGGTTGTTAATCAGTTTCAGCTGCTTTTCTGTTAATTGAAATTACAGGAATGTTTTTTCAGGTGGAGGTGTCGGACATTTTTTTTCCCTACTCATCTTTTCTGTTTTTCACTAGTTTTGTATTTGGCTAGGGTCAGGGTCACGAGGCGATACTTGGACCCTATAAAGGTTGCACAGGCAGTCCAACTCCTCCAGGATGGCACATCAATAAGTGTTATTGCCAGAAGGTTTGCCGTGTCTCCCAGCACAGTCTCAAGAGCATGGAGGAGATTCCAGGAGACAGGCAGTTACTCTAGGACAGTGTTTCTCAACTCCAGTCCTCAAGGCGCCCCAACAGGTCATGTTTTCAAGATTTCCCTCAGAAGAAACGGCTGTGGTAATTACTAAGGCAGTGAAACTGATCAAATCACCTGTGCAAAATAATGGAAAGCCTGAAAACATGACCTGTTGGGGCGCCTTGAGGACTGGAGTTGAGAAACACTGCTCTAGGAGACCTGGACAGAGCCGTAGAAGGTCCTTAACCCATCAGCAGGACCGGTATCTGCTCCTTTGTGCAAGGAGGAACAGGATGAGCACTGCCAGAGCCCTACAAAATGACCTCCAGCAGGCCACTGGTGTGAATGTCTCTGACCAGACAATCAGAAACAGACTTCATGGGAGTGGCCTGAGGGCCCGACGTCCTCTAGTGTGCTCTGTGCTCACTGCCGGACACTTTGGAGCTCGATTGGCATTTTCCATTGAACACCAGAATTGGCAGGTCCGCCACTGGTGCCCCATGCTTTTCACAGTTGAGAGCAGGTTCACCCTGAGCACATGTGACAGACGTGAAAGGGTCTGGAGAAGCTGTGGAGAACTTTATGCTGCCTGTAACATCGTTCAGCATAACCTGTTTGGTGGTGGGTCAGTGATGGTCTGGGGAGGCATATCCATGGAGGGACACACAGACCTCTACAGGCTAGACAATGGCACCTTGACCGCCATTAGGTATCGGGATGAAATCCTTGGACCCATTGTCAGACCCTACGCTGGTGCAGTGGGTCCTGGTTCCTCTTGGTGCACGACAATGCCCGGCCTCATGTGGTGAGAGCATGCAGCCAGTTCCTGGAGGATGAAGGAATTGATACCATTGAATGGCCCCCCCACGCTCACCTGACCTAAATCCAAAAGAACACCTCTGGGACATTAGGGTTCGGTCCATCCGGTGCCGCCAGGTTGCACCTCAGTCTGTTCAGGAGCTCAGTGATGCTCTGGTCCAGATCTGGGAGGAAATACCCCAGGACACCATCTATCATCTCATTAGAAGCATGCCCCGATATTGTCAGGCATGCATACAAGCACTTGGGGGCCATACAAACTACTGAGGACTATTTTTAATTTTTTCACTTTGATTTTCGGGGTGTCTTTGAATTCAGCCCTCTATAGGTGGATAATTTTCATTTCCATCAAATGATGTGCCATTCTTTCATTCCTAACATTACCCAGTCCATATCAGTATAGATATACAGCATGAGATTTTGCCCCGTTGAGATCTGATGCGTTTTCAAAATGTTCCTTAAATTTTTTTGAGCAGTGCATTAAAAAAGTCAGCAGCTGTAGTAGTTGTAGCTGCTAACTTTTCATTTAAATTTTTATTTTTTTCGGCTGAACTCCGCTTTAAAGCAGTATTAAACCCAAAAGCAAACTTTTATTATATTACAGCTTACCAATTCTTAGATGTGTTGGCTGCAATTAGTTTCCTTTTTTAGGCTTTCTTCTATATTCATCTGGTGATCCGGCCAACAAGTCTGTTTTTCAAAAGCACAAGCTCTCCAGCAGAATTCATCAGTTTACATGGATGAGACAAACCATTTAAAAACACTGGCAGGGGTGATTAAAATTATCAGCGTTTATTTACTGATGCAAAACCTTTATCCCAAAAGGAACAAAAAAAAAAACCTGTTTGCTGTAACTGATTATAAAAATGCGAGCTGGAGTTTGGCTTCAATTTGGTAGTGAAATAAAAGCGGAGCTCCACCGTAAAAAAAAAAAAAATATTAAAAGCCAGCAGCTACAAATACTGCAGCTGCTGACTTTTAATAAATGGACACTTACCTGTCCTGGAGTCCAGCGATGTCTGCAGCAGAAGACGAGCAACCGCTCGTCTCTCGGCTGCCCCCACCGCCATCATCGGTGAGGGAATCAGGAAGTGAAGCGCTGCGGCTTCACTGCCCTGTTCCCTACTGCACATGCGCGAGTCGCGCAGCGCCATCCTCACAGGTCCCCGCTGTGTTCTGGGAGCCGTGTGTTTCCCAGAACACAACGGGGGTCAA
This sequence comes from Rana muscosa, assembly GCA_029206835.1. Lineage (NCBI taxonomy): Eukaryota > Metazoa > Chordata > Amphibia > Anura > Ranidae > Rana > Rana muscosa. The sequence goes on along the minus strand of CM055123.1, from coordinate 365,008,686 downwards.
GTGGCGTAATGCCCGCAGTTTCCCACAGAGTCTATGCCCGGAAGTGGGTGTCTTAGACAGGTATCTGCACCCCCTCCCCCCTGAAAGGTGCCAATTGTGGCACCGGAGGGGGGGGGGGAATCCGATGAGCGGATGTTCTACTTTAGGGTGGAGCTCCGCTTTAAAATCTGCAAATACATTTAACGCTCCCCGCCCCCAGACTGACAATGCTGCTGACTGCTGTGCTTCCTATGCGCCTTCATCCAGAGTTGTCTCATGCCAATACAGGAGGCGTGTTACTGTCCAGATCACCAGGTGAAAACAGAGGGAAAAAAAGCCAAAGAAAAAAAAAAATTGTCATCACGATTGTTAAGCTGCAATACATTACATTTTCATGTTTTGGGTTTAATACCACTTTAAAAAAAGGTAGAATTCCAGCCTCAACCCAACTATTTTTCAAAACACCCCCCAACATCTATGCTGCCTAACTTTTATAAAAAACAAAACAAAAAAACAAACAAACAAACCACACACACTTTCCCATTCTCAACCCACTTTGGTCTGCTCATGTGATCCCCTGAGTCAGGCTTCGGTGGCTGCAGGAGAGAGAGCTTGACAGCAGCTGGGAATGCCTGACAGAGGTGATGTCACCCATAGATGAACATATCCCAACCGTTATCAGCACTTCCTCAGTTCGAAAATGCACGGAAAGAGCCGAGGACAGCTTGGCGAACCTCGGAAAGGCTCGTGAACGGAGTCTTTCCGAGGTCAGCTGAACTGTCCTCTGACCTTTCCGGCCGTTTCCGAGGCTCTCCAGTGCCCCCCGCCTTTGGCCGCATGGGGTATTGCATACCATTGAAGTCAATGCAGAAACAAAAGATTTTCGTTTCCATTGACTTCAATGGGGAAACTCGCTTTGATATGCGAGTACTTTGGATTACGAGCATTCTCCTGGAACGGATTATGCTCGTATGCCAAGGTTCCACTGTATGCATTTTTCTTACACAGGTTAGTGAGCTTAGGTGTTAGGAGGGGTGAGGGGACTAGTTTTGTTTAAAGTATAATTCCAGCCTAAACTGGGGCACAGGTTTGTAAAAAAAACAAGCACAAAAAAAAAAAAAAAAAGGATCTGTCAGATTTTTTTTTATACAGGTTAAAGCACGGATGCGGAGCTCAAAATTTTGCTAGCAGAGCCATTTATACTTTCAAAAAGAAAATGTATCTCATCTTAGATTTGGAAGGTTGATCTATAAAAGACATCAGGTTATTTTATGTGTATTGTTTCCGTAATTCTGATTCCAGACACAGACCTCCGAAGAGAGGCTCCTATTTTCCCAAATCCTCCCACATGTATATGACTGTTGTAGCCAGCAAGAATCCACCTTCAGATAAAAGGACAGTTTTCCTAAAGCTGCATTGTGGGTCATATCTTCTTGTGACTGAACATAAACATGGAGGTTGTCATTGATGACATTTCCTTCCAAAAGTGCCAATCACCTTGTCTATACTGACATTTCCTGTAAGGAAGTGGAGCTTCAGGCCTCGCAACATTTTTCAAGTTTCTTTTTACAATGGCATGTTTACAAAGCTAAGTAGCCCAAGCTGGAATTTATACACACGTGAATGATGTCCCTTACCAGAAAGCTCCATCCATCATTCATTTAGGAAATCTGTCACTTATACTGTGTGGTGGCTTTAGATGCACCTAGTGCTCTGAGAATCATCAGGTTTGATTTTTTTTACAAATAATAAGGAAATTCATCAATTTAAGAATGTATAAAGTTAGATAAAACTACTGTGCAGGATGTCCTGGACAGCATGTATGCTTCCCCACTATTTGGGTTGTGCTCCCTTTAAAGCGGAGTTCCACCAAAAAAAAATGAAATAAATTAAAAGTCAGCAGCTACAAAATACTGCAGCTGCTGACTTAATATATGGACACTTAGCTGTCCTGGGCGCCCGTGATTGTTGGCACCCGAAGCCGATCTGTCCCTCGGCTCTCGGGTGGAGGCGCCACCATCTTCGGTAAGGCAATCAGGAAGTAATATGAGAGAAGGGATTATCGCTCCAAAGCCTCTGGATCCATATAATGCTTCCGCCCCACTCTAAGCACACGCAGGTGATAAATGAAAAGATCCTGGACTGCCGCACTCTGAAAAAAGATGCTAATTTATTGATAAAATCCACAAAATACAGCAAAAACACCCGAAAGGTGAACACAGGGACTGGCTAACGCGTTTCACATCGTGAGATGCTTACTCATAGCTAAAAGAACCTTTTAGCTATGAGTAAGCATCTCACAATGTGAAACGCGTTAGCCAGTCCCTGTGTTCACCTTTTGGGTGTTTTTGCTGTATTTTGTGGATTTTATCAATAAATTTGCATCTTTTTGCAGAGTGCGGCAGTCCAGGATCTTTTTATTTATCACCAAGGCAATCAGGAAGTGAAGCCTTGCACAGTAGGGAACCAGGAAGTGAAGCCGCATTAGGGGTGCGCATCTTCACTGGTCATTCAATTACGATTACCTGGTCAACGATTCGATTCCGCAAAGCATCACGATTACTGACGCGCTCCCACTTCCGCTTGGGCCGCCCTCCTTGCGATCTTTTGGGACACATCACAGGTCCCAGAAGATTGCCTGGCTATGCAGGACAGCGCAGTGAGACATGCGCACCCGGATGTGAAGCTGCAAGATGTCACAGCCATATGCCAACAGTAGTACTGCCAGCGCCGTGGACAGGCGGGGGGAGAGAATGGAGGGTTCGGGTGGCCACGTCGCTGGACTGTGGGACAGGCGAGTGTCTTATAAGTCAGAAGATACACTTATGTAGCTGCTGACTTTTAACCACTTAACGACCGCCCACTGTTAAAATACGTCGGCAGAATGGCACCGACAGGCAGAATCACGTATATCTACGTGACTGCCTTTGTATAGTTGGGGGGTCTGATCGGACCCCCCTTCTTTACAGTGAGCGGCCGTTATTCGTTTGGGAGCGATCAGGGATGAGGGGACAGCCGTTCGATTCCGGCCACCCCCTCTCGATCGCTCCCGGCGAATGAGAGAGCTTCCCTGCCTGTGTAATGTTTACACAGGCAGAGGAAGTGATGTCATCTCTCCTGCGGCGCTCACATATACCGAGCGCCGTACAGGAGAAGATGCAGGTTAGTGCACAAAACACTACACTGACACCAGGACACAGGCACATAAATCGCCCCCCCCCAGTGTCACTGATTGCAGTGACCATTTATTTACTGATCACTGCAATCAGTGACATTTGTGACTGTAAAAGTGTCACTAAAGTTAGTTTTAGGTCCAGTGTAGCCCCCTAACCCCCCCCCCCTAATAAAGGTTTAACCCCCTGATCGCCCCCCAGATAACCCTTTCACCCCCTATCACCACTGGTCGCTAAGCGATCATTTTTCTGATCACTGTCTTAGCGTTGGTGATGCCGATAGGTAGCCAGTAATTTTTTTTTTAGGTTCGCCGTCAGGTTTTTATATAGCGTCAGGTACCCGCATATATTACCTAATAAAGGTTTTAACCCCCTAATTGCCCCTAGTTAACCCTTTCACCAGTAATCACCATATAAGTGTTACAGGTGACGCTGGTTAGTTAGTTTGCTTTTTATAGTGTCAGGGCACCCGCCGTATATAACCCAATAAAGGTTTAACCCCCTGATCGCCCGGTGGGTGATATCAATTAGGTTTTAGCATCAGAGAGGGTCTGCGTCACACCCCAGGCAGCGTCAGGTTAGTGCCAGTAACGCTAACACCCACGCGTGAAGCATACACCCCCCTTAGTGGTATAGTATCTGAACAGATCAATATCTGATCAGATCTATACTAGCGTCCCCAGCAGTTTAGGGTTCCCAAAAACAGTGTTAGCGGGATCAGCCCAGATACCTGCTAGCACCTGGGTTTTGCCCCTCCGTCCAGCCCAGGCCACCCAAGTGCAGTATCGATCGATCACTGTAACTTACCAAACACAACACACATAACTGCAGCGTTCGCAGAGACAGGCCTGATCCCTGCGACTCCAGTGCTGTAGGAGGCGATTTCACCACCACAGTTAAAAAAAAAAAAAAGCATATATGCCGAAACATTGGGGCAGCAGGAGCGATTTAGCTCCTAATGCCGCGTACATACGGTCGAAATGCCGACGGAGGCTTGCCCGTGGAAAAGTCTGACCATGTGTACGCGGCATAACTTTTGCGGGAAGATGCCCCCATGCTTCGGCATATATAAATGGTGCATGTATGCCCATCATTAGAAGTGGGTGGATGAAGGGCGGTATTCTAATGGTGGGCATACCCACCGATCAATCTTTTTTTTCGTTCAGCCAACAGGCTGCATGAAAAAAAAAAAAAAAAGATTACAATACATGTCCAACAAGGACCAGCAACGTACTGGTATGTTGCTGGACTTTGAATGTTTATACCAGAATGATGCCTGCGGGTTTAGGTATCATCTTGGTATCATTCTTTTCAGCCGGCTTTCATGTAAAAGCAATCCTAGTGGCTAATTAGCCTCTGGACTGCTTTTACAAGCAGTGGGAGGGAATGTCCCCCCCCCCCCGGATATAAAAAGCGCCATTGGGAAATTGGGAAAGCATTTTATCACACCGATCTTGGTGTGGTCAGATGCTTTGAGGGCAGAGGAAAGATCTAGGGTCCAATAGACCCCAGTTTTTTCAAAAAAGAGTACCTGTCATTACCTATTGCTATCATAGGGGATATTTACATTCCCTGAGATAATAATAATAAAAAAAAAAAAAAAAAAAAAAAAAAAAAAAGCACCCCTGTCCTGCCCTGCTCTTGCCCAATGGCGAACGCAAGCGTCGGTCTGGCGTCATATGTAAACAGCAATTGCACCATGCATGTGAGGTATCACCGCGAAGGTCAGATCGAGGGCAGTAATTTTAGCAGTAGACCTCCTCTGTAAATCTAACGGTGTAACCTGTAAAGGCTTTTAAAAATGTATGTAGTTTGTCGCCAATGCGCGTTTGTGCGAAATTTTAAAGCTTGTCGTGTTTGGTATCTATGTACTCGATAATAAAAAGGTAATACTGCGCTAATGTGAACAGATGAAAATATCGTGCTTATTAGCAGCTAGGCTGCGACATAAAAAATATGTGAAACCATATCAAGTAAATAGGAATTAGAAAATGTCGCGCACAGACATGTGAAAAGAGTAAAACACTGATGAGAGTTCCTCTAAAGAAGTGAAAAATATATGAGTAAAAGGTGAATAAATTAATATGTATATAAACACCAAAAAATAAATAAACAAAACAGGGACTCAACCCCTACTCAGAATACTAAAATAGTGATCAACTTAATATGTGATATTAAAATGAAACATATAAGGCACAATACTGTTGTCAAGTATTACTGCAATAGTGCTCTAAATATTGAAAAGACAGAAGTGGGAATAGTCTATTCCTTGATAGTTCAAATGAGGTCCAATATAGCAAACAGTTCCAATGCGACAAACAGTTGCTTCAGATGAAAAAACAGGGGGTTGTGAGGAGATGTTTGGAAAAAGATAGAGCCCAAGATGAATCCACAGAAAGCATAGGAGAACTGCATCCACCACGGTGTGTAGGGAATCAAAATGGGTACCTTACCACAAAAGGTGGACCTCCACTGTGGCAAGGTCAGAAGAGCCTGCAGATATCACCCTCTGCGGGGTATTGGTACTGATCCTGGGGGTGCCACGACTCCGGAGTCATTATATTCCCTCTGCCTCTCATTGTACTGTTTCCTCCACTGGTGGCTGGTATAATCCAATCATTTAAAAAGAACCAACAGACCTCCAGTGTAGATACCAAAAAAGAAGAAGAGGGGGGGACTCGGATAGTGTATTACCTCAAAACAGTTTTATTCTGGTCATCAAAGTACAAAAAAAAAAAAAAAAAAAAAAAAAAAAAGGGGAATACACGGTTCCTAAAAGTAGTTTAAAATTGCCGGCATAAAAATGTCCTAGCGTTCGCCCGTGCTTCCGGGGTCACGTGATAATAGTGACGTCAGCGCGTAGCACCGCCCTCCACCAGTGGAGTAAACAGTACAACGAGAGGCAGAGGGAATATAATGACTCCGGAGTCGTGACACCCCCAGGATCAGTACCAATACCCCGCAGAGGGTGATATCTGCAGGCTCTTCTGACCTTGCCACAGTGGAGGTCCACCTTTTGTGGTAAGGTACCCATCTTGATTCCCTACACACCGTGGTGGATGCAGTTCTCCTATGCTTTCTGTGGATTCATCTTGGGCTCTATCTTTTTCCAAACATCTATGTACTCGGCCTAAGATCATCTTTTTTATTTCATCAAACATTTGGGCAATATAGTGTGTTTTAGTGCATTAAAATAAAAACAAAGTGTATTTTTTCTCCAAAAAATGCGTTTGAAAAATCGCTGCGCAAATACGGTGTAGAAAAAAAAAATGCAACACCCACCATTTTAATCTGTAGGGCCTTTGCTTTAAAAATATATATATATATATATATATATATATATATATATATATATATATATATAATGTTCGGGGGTTCAACATAATTTTCTTGCAAAAAAAATAAATATGTTTTCATGTAAACAAAAAAAAAAAAAAAAAAAGTGTCAAAAAGGGCTTTGTCTTCAAGTGGTTAGAAGAGTGGATGTAAGCTTCCTAATGTTGTGTATAAAATGCCAGAACAGTTCAAAACCCCCCAAATGACCACATTTTGGAAAGTAGACACCCCAAGCTATATACTGAGAGGCATGTCGAGTCCATGGAATATTTTATATGTTGACACAAGTTGCGGAAAAAAGACAATTTTTTTTAAATTATTTTTTGGCACAAAGTTGTCACTAAATGATATATTGCTCAAACATGTCATGGGCATATGTGAAATTACACCCCAAAATACATTCTGTTGCTTCTCATGAGTACGGGGATACCACATGTGTGAGACTTTTTGGGAGCCTAGCCGCGTACGGAACCCCAAAACCAAGCACCGCTTTCAGGCTTTCTAAGGGTGTAAATTTTTGATTTCACTTCTCACTGCCTATCACAGTTTCGGAGGCCATGGAATGCCCAGATGGCACAAAACCCCCCCAAATGACCCCATTTTGGAAAGTAGACACCCCAAGCTATTTGCTGAGAGGTATGGTGAGTATTTTGCAGATCTCGCTTTTGTCACAAAGTTTTGAAAATTGAAGAAAAAAATATAAATTTTTCTTCATTTTCAAAAACAAATGAGAGCTGTAAAATACTCACCATGCCTCTCAGCAAATAGCTTGGGGCGTCTACCTTCCAAAATGGGGTCATTTGGGGGGGTTTTGTGCTATTTTGCCATTTTATGGCCTTCGAAACTGTGATAGGTAGTGAGGAGTGAAATCAAAAATTTGCGCCCTTAGAAATCCTGAAGGCGGCGCTTGGTTTTCGGGGGCCCGTACGCGGCTAGGCTACCAAAAAGTCCCACACGTGGAATCCCCGTACTCAGGAGAAGCAACAGAATGTATTTTGGGGTGTAATTCCATAAATAACCATGGCATGTGTGAGCAATATATCATTTAGTGACAACTTTTTGAATAATGACTAAAAAAAAAAAAAAATTACAATCACTTGAGACAAAAAAAAAAAAAAAAAAAATTCAATGGGCTCAACATGTCTCAGCAATTTCCTTGGGGTGTCTACTTTCCAAAATTGGGTCATTTGGGGGGGGGGGGGGGGGGGGTTGTACTGCCCTGCCATTTTAGCACCTCAAGAAATGAGATAGGCAGTCATAAATTAAAAGCTGTGTAAATTCCAGAAAATGTACCCTAGTTTGTAAACGCTATATAACTTTTGCGCAAACCAATAAATATACGCTTATTGACATTTTTTTTACTAAAGACATGTGGCTGAATACATTTTGGCCTAAATGTATGACTAAAATTGAGTTTATTCGATTTTTCTTATAACAAAAAGTAGAAAATATCATTTTTTTTTCAACATTTTCGGTCTTTTTCCGTTTATATCGCAAAAAATAAAAATCGCAGAGGCAATCAAATACCATTAAAAGAAAGCTCTATTTGTGGGAAGAAAAGGACGCAAATTTCGTTTCGGTACAACATTGCATGTCTGCACAATTTACAGTTAAAGCAGCGCAAAATTCTGAAAACAGCTCTGGTCCTTTAGCTACAAAATGGTCCGGGGCTTAAGTGGTTAATAAACAAAAAAAATTTACTGGAACTCTGCTTTGAATTAAAAATAACCTCACTCCCTTAAATTGGAGTTCCACCCAAAAGTGGAACTTCCGCTTTAAGCACTCCTCGCCCGCCCCCCGACATGCCACTTTTGGCATGTCAATTTTTTTGGGGGGGGGGGGGGGGGGGAATTGTGTGTCCTCTTTTTAGTGGGACTTCCTGTCCCAGCCGCCTAGGTGACTCCTCCTCTTGCCCTAGGTGGCCTCTCCCTGCCAGCGATCTTCTGGGACACAACAGGTCCCAAAAGATTGGCTGGCCAATGGCAGAGTGCAGAAGCCGCAAGATTGTCACGGCCGGGTGCCACTGCCCACAGTAGATATGACGGCGGAGAGGAGGGGGTAGAGGAGCGGGGCTCCGTGCGCCCGCATCGATGGACCATGGGACAGGCGAGTGTCGGTTTAATAAAAAAAAGTCAGCAGCTAAATTTTGTAGCTGCCGACTTTTAATAAACTAAAAAACGGGTGGAACTCCGCTTTAAAAAGTGCACTACGGGGTACAGGAATTCACACACGCGGCTGCTGGGATGTCAGGTGAGATTAGAATCCACAACTGACAAACAGCCCTGTGACGTTCCCTGTACTACTGTCTCTGTGCTGACATTTCTCTGGGCTCCCCCGTTTGCACCTTCCAGCACACTAGGAGTTAACAGTGGAATGTGCAAACGGGAAGCTGTGAAAATGTCAGCACAGAGCACGTGTAGGAGCCAGTGTAAGTAGAGTATAAACACATTTGTACTCTACATACTGCTGTTAAAATACCTGTGTGGTAATAAATGCAGTTCTAATCTTTTAAGTGCCCACCGCTGTATGTGCTTTTTAAAATATATGCAGCTTCTTACCTCATTTCTTAGTCTGTGTATAAGCCGCTCATGTTACTGCCCGATCCGCCTCTCATATCTCTCCTGACGTCTGTGGGAGTTCTTAGCCCCGCCCCCCGACTGTATCCATCAGCAGGAGGGAACATTTCCCCCCCACCACCACCTTCCACTGCTTGCTCAGGCTTTCCCGTCCCACTGGGAGACCTGAGCAACCAGCCAGCTGGTCAGAAAGCCGAACAAAGTCAGGATCGGTTTTGATCGGCTCTCCGCTATGGTAACCAGCAAGACGAGCTGACGTCATTTGCGGATTACCTGGATGTTAACGACCCCATTTAAAAAAATAAAATAAATCTAAACCTTTCAAAAACGCTGATCTTGGTGTATTGAATGCTTTTAAGGGGAGAGGAGAAATTTGGGTCTTTATGACCCCAGATCTCTCCATAATGGAGTATAATAATAAAATAAAAGCAACAGTGTAAAAATAACAAAAAAATTTATGAAGAACTTAAAATAAATAAAAGTGCCCCTGTCCCCCACGCAAAGGCAAATGCGCACATCGGTCCTTCCAAGCCTATGAGTGGGAAGATGAGCTGCTGCAGACGTGCACAACACTGGACCAAGATCAGGTTTAGGCGACCATCTTGGCAAAGGATCTGTCCTGGGACCAATTCTGTTTAATCTTTTCATAAACGATAGAGGATGGGATAAACGGCTCAATATCAATATTTGCGGATGATACAAAGTTAAGCAGGGCAGTAACTCTGGCACAGGATGTGGAAACCTTACAAGAAGACCCTAATAAAATAACAGGGTGGGTAACTACATGGCAGATGAGGTTTAATGTCAAAAAATGTAAAGTGATGCATTTGGGTGCTAAAAAAAAACAAAAACTAAAAACTAATGCAAGTTACTCACTAGGGGGAGAACCTCTGGGGGAATCTAGGATGGAAAAGGACTTGGGGGTCCTAGTAGATGATAGGCTCAGCAATGGCATGCAATGCCAAGCTACTGCAAGCAAAGCCAACAGAATATTGTCATGCATTAAAAAGGGGGATTAACTCCAGAGATAAAGCGATAATTCTCCCACTCTACAAGACTCTGGTCCGGCCGCACCTGGAGTATGCTGTCCAGTTCTGGGATCCAGTCCTCAGGAAGGATGTACTGGAAAATGGAGCGAGTTCAAAGAAGGACAACAAAGCTAATAAAAGGACTGGAGGATCTCAGTGATGGGGAAAGACTGCAAGCACTGAACTTATTCTCTCTGGAGAGGAGACGCTTGAGAGAGGATTTGATAGTGATGTACAAATACTGTATTGGTGACCCCAGCATAGGGGAAAAAAACTATTCAGGGAAAGGGAATTAAAAAAAAAAAAACCACACACACACACACACAACACAACACAACCACAACCACAACCCACACACACACACACACACACACACACACACAACCACACACGAAGAGAAGCAGTTTAACCTTAAACTGCGTAGAGAGTTCTTTGCTGTCCGAGCTGGATGTAGAATTATCTTCCACAAGCAGTGGTATCAGCATGGAGTGTTGGTAGTTTAAAAAAAAAAAAAAAAAACTATTAGATGGCCAACTTAATGATCACAACATACAGGGATATACAATGTACTATTGACATAAACACAAGCACACTCACACACCACAGGTTGAACTGGTGTCTTTTTTTTTAACCTATTTACTTATGTAAGGCTGTGTGGGAAGCGTCAGAGAATGCACCAAGGTATATTATATAAAAAAAACCTTACCTTTACAACCACTTTAGAGAAGATGTTTACTTTTAAAAATTGTGACCGACACCCAACCCCCCCCCCCATCTAGTCTTACAGCTGTGTTGGGCAACTCAGAAATTAGCATACTCCCACCTTCTTCAATGCAAAGCAGCCACCCTCAACACAGGCTGTGCCCTCCTCTATGACAGCCTGTGTCTATTCCTCTTGCAGATAAAAGTTGATCAGCAGTAAACCTCTTTACTGCTCAGGGCCACCATGGCATGTTTTACCTCCACAATGGCATCCACGGGACAGGCTTCCTGGCAAAACCCACAGTAGATACACTTAGTCATGTCGATGTCATATCTTGTGGTCCTGCGGCTCCCATCTGCACGAGGCTCCGCCTCAATTGTGATGGCCTGGGGGGGGGGGGGGGGGGGGAGGAAAACAAACAAAAGCCATTTAGGTGATGGAATTCCTAAACCTGAACACATCTGACCAGGTGTGCTCAAAATGAGTAATAAACATTTTCTGTTCCTTGTCACTAAATGTTTTACACACATTCAGTTTTTACCTTTTAGGACAAATATGGACTGTTTAACCCCTTTGTAACCAGAGGTCTTTAAAACCTAGAAGCCCCAACTTTACAACTAAATCGGTCTACCTAAATAATGTTTACAGGGTTTAAGGACATAAAAGTATTCTATTTGGTATATTGTTTAGGCTGGGTTTCTCCACATTCAATTCGCATAGCAGGAGAATGTGACTGGCTTTCTATGGAGCCGGTTCACATATCTCTGGGGCGGCTTCGGAGCGCACTGCACTGTGCGTCTTTAGCTCAGTTTCAGGAGAACCGGAGAATGGGGACTGTGCGATCTGCAGCCGGTTCCAATGTGCCTTAATGTCCCTGCTTATGTTTTTTTTTTTTTTTTTAAATTATAAGCTGCTTACATGATTAGGAAGCAGAGTTGCAGCAAGAGCCAATGGGTAATAAATGCTGCGAGAAGGAAGTGAGGGATGGGACCAAGCCCCCGCTGTGCATGTCTATGGGCAGAGGCTCCATAGAGACATGCATCCTGGGAGCTGGCGCACACTGTACCCCCATAGCCACTTGCTATAAGGGCACACAGAGAAGAGGAGGAGCCAAGATCGCCAACAAGGGACCCCAGAAGGAGGAGGATCAGGGCGACTCTGTGCAATCTCATTGCACAGAGCAGGTAATTATAACATGTTGTTCAGCATTTTATTTTTTTTAAAAAGGTTGTCTTTAGTAACACCTAAAAGGTCTCCTCTGCACGAGCCATTGTACTGTGGAAAGGTAAAACAAGTTAAAATTTGAAATGTGCACACTGTACAAACCTAGTGTAAATGTGTAGTGCAAACTGCAATCCAGAGCACTTTTTACATCCATGTGCATTTCTGGTTTAACCACTTGCTTACTGGGCACATATACCCCTTCCTGACGAGGCCAATTATATTTGTCACCTGTCACTTTTTGCATGACAATTGCGTGGTCATCCTACACTGTACCCATATACAAATTGTTATCAATTTTTTTTTTCCACGCAGCTTTCTTTTGGTGGCATTTAACCACCTCACACCCCGCCCATCGTCAAATGACGTCCACAAGAGGGATCTCCCATCCTGGGTGGACATCATACGACGTCCTGGGCTTCCCGGCCAGCAAGGGGGCGCGAGCGGCATCGCTTGGGACCCGGTGCGTGTGCCTGGCAGCCGCGATGTCCGCCGGGCACCTGCGATTGCCCGCAATCATGGCAGGACCGTGGATGTGTGTGTAAACACACAGCTCCATGTCCTGTCAGGTGAGAGGAGACCGATGTGTGTTCCCAGTATAGAGGAACACAGATTGATTCTAACTGTAGGGGGAGGGGGACTCACAAGGGGAGGAGACCAATCACTAGGGAACATATTTAACCCCCTCAGCGCCCCCTAACCCCTTCCCTGCCAGTCACATGTACACAGTAATCAGTGCAGTTTTATAGCACTATATGGCTGTATAAATGTGAATGGTCCCAAAAATGTTTGATATGTCCGTCACAATATATAAAAAAAAAAAAAAAAAAAAAAAAAAAAAAAAAAGCAATAAATCTATCCCCTATTTTGTAGACGCTATAACTTTTGCGCAAACCAATCAATATACGCTTATTGCGATTTTTTTTACCAAAAATATGTAGAAGAATACGTATCGGCCTAAACTTTGGAAAAATAGTTTTTTTGGGGATATTTATAGCAAAAAGTTAAAAATATTGAATTTTTTTCAAAATTGTCACTATTTTTGTTTATAGCGCAAAAAATAAAAAACCGCAGAGGTGATCAAATACCACCAAAAGAAAGCTCCATTTGTGTGAAAAAAATAAAATAAATAATAATTGTTTGAGAGCCACGTCGCACGACCGCGCAGTTGTCAGTAAAAGCGACGCAGTGCCGAATCGCAAAAAGTGCTCTGGTAAGGAAGGGGGGTAAATTCTTCCGGGGCTGAAGTGGTTAATCACTACTGGATTTTTTGCTAAAAAAAACAAAAAAAACAAAATGTTTTCTCCTGCACTGGTTAGCAGTACTGATGGGCACTGTGTCGGAGAAATGTCCCTTTTACAAAAGCTGGTAATCAGCTTGTTTTGTCCTCCTCACGCTGTTAGCGTAAAAAAAAAAAAAAAAAAAAAAAAAAAAAAGAGAAAAAAAAAAAAATTGCCGGTTTCTGTTTACATCATGTGATCAGCTGTCATTGGCTGACAGCTGATCACGTGGTAAAGGGCCAGGATCCTTTACTCCAATCTGTGATCAGCCGAGTCCCAAGGACTTGGTGATCAGAGCGCGCCACCTGTGCAGACACATGTTAGCCCACCTGGCAATTTAAGACCGTGCCGTAGCCATCTTTCAGGTATAGCGCGGGCACCTAGTGGTTAAAAATGAAAACATCGTTTCGGCGGATTAGGGAACAGGCATTCTTTTAAGTTAACTACACCCCAGAAACCTGTATAAAAAACAGGAGAGAAATCCTCTAAGCTGTCTATATAGGTATACATTAGACAATATTTTAGATCATCGACTTGTCTAATAATTGATGTCACTCTACATACCTGGGCAGGGCAAACGGCTTCACAAAGCTTGCAGGCGATACATCGCTCCTCTCCTGATGGATACCTGCGAAGTGCATGCTCCCCACGGAACCGTGGACTCAACGGACCTTTCTCAAATGGGTAGTTTATAGTGGCGGGCTCCCGAAACAAGTAACTGAGGGTCATTCCCAAGCCTGAAAAAGAAAATAAAGGCTTACTAATAAATAATAACCACTATTACATTAAGTGAACCTGAGATTTTCCTATGCAAGGAAAAAGATTACTGTAAAGCTACAGACACATTTAGACTAAAATATACATATATACACACATATATATATATATATATATAAAAAAAACACAAACACATTGTTTGTGCATTCACAGGTAAAACGCGGATACATAGGTACATCAATGTTTACATGGAGGACAGGGACATAATTTCTATGGCTAGCTGTATGGCACCTACTTAGCTTATCACTAAGCAGCAGCGCTGCCAATTAGGAGAATGGCAGTGAGCAACATATCATTGTATTTTTGTTTGCACCTAAATGGCCAAACAGAGCAGAAAAACAAAAAACTTTTTTTTTTTTTATAACACCCTCAGTTTTGGCCTGTGATGCTTTCAAGCAGACATAAGTGATTGATCACTTCTATCTATCTACACACACTATCTCCGTACTGTCACCAGTCAGTGTCTGTGAGATAGGCCATCAGTATTGATAGATTTTCAGAGATACCGTATATAAATCGATTATAAGCCAACCCGAATATAAGCCGAGGCACCCAATTTTACCACAAAAAAAAAAAAGAGAAGGAAAAAAAACGTATTGACGCGAGTATAAGCGTAGGGTGTCCAATCCGGCGCTGTGTCCATCTGCAGCTTTACGATCTCCCTGGGCTGTGACATGCAGTCAGTCTAGTCGGCGGCCATGCAGTGCACCAAAGCGGCGCCGCCTCCTCCTCGTCTGTGATAGAACAATGACTGTTTACCAGCAGGGAGTCAGTGTTCCGCCTATCACAAACGAGGAGGTGGGGCTTTGATAACCTGCACGGTCGTCGACTATACTGACATCACAGCGCCGTGTGTGTGTGTGGGGGGGGGGGGTTGGGGGAGAAAATCAGGCGCACGAAGCAGCAGATTCAAACACAGACTCGAGTATAAGCCGAGGGGGGCATTTTTCTTTTTTTGCTGAAAAACGTAACGTATACTCGAGTATATATGGTATATACAGTTGCAAAAAAAAGTATGTGAACCCTTTTTGAATGATATGGATTTCTGCACAAATTGATCATAAAATGTGATCTGATCATCTAAGTCACAACAATAGACAATCGCAGTCTGCTTAAACGAATAAACACACAAAGAATTCAATGTTACCATGTTTTTATTGAACGCACCATGTAAAACATTCAAAAGTATGTGAACCCCTAGACTAATGAGATCTCCAAGAGATGAGATTGGAGGTGTTGGACACACACACACACACGTTCTGGGTTTGCTTTTCACAAGAAGCATTGCCTGATGTGAAGGATGCCTTGCACAAAAAAAAAAAAAAAAAAAAAACTCTCAGAAGACCTACGATTAAGAATTGTTGACTTGCATAAAGCTGGAAAGGGTTATAAAAGTATCTCCAAAAGCCTTGCTGTTCATCAGTCCACGGTAAGACAAAAATTGTTTATAAAAATGGAGAAAGTTCAGCACTGCTGCTACTCTCCCTAGGAGTGGGCGTCCTGTAAAAGATGACTGCAAGAGTACAGCGCACACTGCTCAATGAGGTGAAGAAGAATCCTAGAGTGTCAGCTAAAGACTTACAAAAAAGTCTCTAGCATATGCCAACATCCCTGTTAGCGAATCTACGATACGTAAAACACTAAACAAGAATGAATTTCATGGGAGGATACCACAGAGGAAGCCACTGCTGTCCAAAAAAACATTGCTGCACATTTAGTTTGCACAAGAGCACTTGGATGTTCCACAGCAGTACTGGCAAAATATTCTGTGGACAGATGAAACCAAAAAAAGTTTAGTTGTTTGGAAGAAACACACAACACTGTGTGGAGAAGAGGCATAGCACACCAACATCAAAACCTCATCCCAACTGTGAAGTATGGTGGTGGGGGCATCATGGTTTGGTGCCGTTTTGCTGCGTCAGGGCCTGGAAGGATTGCCATCATCCAAGGAAAAATTAATTCCCAAGTTTATCAAGACATTTTGCAGGAGAAATTAAGGCCATCTGTCCACCAGCTGAAGCTCAACAGAAGATGGGTGTTGCAACAATCAACGTCCCAAAGCATAGAAGTAAAACAGAATGGCTTAAACAGAAGAAAATACGCCTTCTGGAGTGGCCCAGTCAGAGTCCTGACCTCAACCCGATTGAGATGCTGTGGCATGACCTCAAGAAAGCGATTCACACCAGACAACCCAAGAATATTGCTGAACTGAAACAGTTCTGTAAAGAGGAATGGTCAAGAATTACTCCTGACCGTTGTGCACGTCTGATCTGCAACTACAGGAAACGTTTGGTTGAAGTTATTGGTGCCAAAAGACGTTCAACCAGTTATTAAATCCAAGGGTTCACATCCTTTTTCAACCTGCACTGTGAATGTTTACATGGCGTGTTCAATAAAAACATGGTAACATTTAATTCTTTGTGTGTTATTAGTTTAAGCAGACTGTGATTGTCTATTGTTGTGACTTAGATGAAGATCAGATCACATTTTATGACCAATTTGTGCAGAAATCCATATCATTCCAAAAGGGTTCACATACTTTTTTTGCAACTGTATCTATATCTCTCTATAGCTATACCATAGTTTTGTAGACTCTATAAACTAAATAATATACACGGAATTGGGTTATTTTCACCAACAAAAATGTAGCAGAATAAATTTTGGCCTAAATTTAAGAACAAATATTTATTTGCAAAATTTTAGAACAGAAACTAAGAAAAACAAATTTTTTCAAAATTTTCCAGCCTTTTTTTATATAGCAAACATTAAAAACCCAGTGGCGACATATCACCAAAAGAAAAATGCTAAAAGTTTCATATGGGTACAGTGTTGCATGACTGCGCAATTGTCAAAGTGTGACAGCGCTGAAAGATGAAAAATCGTCCTGGGCAGGAAAGAGGGAGGGGGAAAAGTGCCAGGTATTGAAGTGGTTAACCCACTTCTGACTAAAGTAGCCCAAGGGTGTGAACAAGTTCGGAAGAAATATTTAAAGTGCAAATTTTAGTGGGGCAAGGACTGCTGTGAATGGCTCTAATGTGCTCAAAAAGCACAGAGTAACATGCAGGTACAACACAAAGACAGGAAATAAGATGCAAGATATCCCTTTAAGATTGCAGGGTCTATACATAATTATGTAAAAAAAAAAACAAATGGCCCCTTGCATGGCAGAAAAGTCATTCTTAACCACTTGCCGACCGCTCACGGTATATATACACACACACACACGTCGGCAGAATGGCTCGTACCTGTACGTGGCCCTTTAACTGTCGGGGTCGCGCGCCGCGATTGCGACCCCCCCCTGCCTTCCCCGTGAGTGGGACCGTGGACTCGATCGCCGCGGGGAGATGTGTGTGTAAACACAGCATCTACGCGCTCCTCTACTGACAATGTCAGCGATCTCCGCTCTGTGTAATCAGAGCGGAGATCGGTGAAGTGTCAGTCATAGCCACGCCCCCCCTCAGTTAGTAACACGCCCCTAGGCACACTTAACCCCTTCAGCGCCCCTAGTGGTTAACCCCTTCACTGCCAGTGTAATTTTCACAGTAACCAGTGCATTTTTATTGCACTGATCGCTATGAAAATGACAATGGTCCCAAAAATGTGTCAAGTGTCCGCCATAATGTCGCAGTCACGGAAAAAAATAAATTTTTGGGGATATTTATTATAGAAAAAAAGTCATTTTTTTCTAAATTTTCGCTCTATTTTTGTTTATAGCGCAAAAAATAAAAACCGCAGAGGTGATCAAATACCACCAAAAGAAAGCTCTATTTGTGGGAAAAAAAGGACGCCAATTTTGTTTAGGAGCCACGTCGCACGACCGCGCAATTGTCAGTTAAAGCGACAGTGCCGAATCGCAAAAAAGGGGCCTGGTCATAATGGCCCGTATTGGTCCGGGGTTAAGCATCATACACACGATCGGATTTCCATCGGACAAATAAGTGGAATTTTGTGCGAAGGGCGTTGGCCGTGAACTTCTTCTGCATACAGATGGAAAACCTTTGTCAGCCAACAAAACTAAACTACGTGGTTTTTCTGCTCTTTAGCGCCACCCTTTGGGCAACTTCTCCCAAGGCTGTGCTATGGTTAGCATTGCTTCTGAGCATGCGTGTTTGTACTTTAGATTTTTTCCGACAGACTTGTGTACACACGATCGGATAATCCGACATCACACATTTGTTGTCGGACAGTTTTAAAGCACACTATCCAACATTTGTGGTCTGAAAAATCCAACAATTGTCCAATGGAGCATACAAACGGTCAAATTTTCGGAAAAAAAAAAAACGCCACCACACATTTTTTGTCTGAAAATCCGATCGTGTGTAAGAGGCTTTATAGTGTCTCAGTACTTGCCACGGCCAGGTAGAAGCACACAAGTTTGCTTTAAAACTCTTTTAGGCCTCGATTGAAAGACTTCAGGTTCAGCAGTAGCATCTCACCTCTGAAAAGCTCCGTCCACAGCAAGGTTTGAGCGGCTTTGTCGGTCACAGACTTCAAATCAGTTAGCTCCTCCTTGGCATTTACGAGCTCTAAATAAAAAAAATAAAAAATGATTTATGTATAAAGTGAATTACAAACCTAATCTTTCAGTTTGTTTGGCATCAAGCCTGACTATATACAGTTTTACATAATCTTCCTCTGGATCCCCCCCTCTAATGGGGGGTGGGGTGGGGTGGAGAGGGGCAGAGCCCCAGCAGGGTTGCCAACCCACCGTATTTTCAGGGAGTTTGTAAAAGTCTGTGGCTGGTGGAAATGGCCTATAAAAATACATTGGCTGGCAAATGATCCTCCATTTTCCCCGGCAGGCAGCGCTCCACCACTGGACTGTGCCTTGATGTCCTCACATCCAGAGCAGGGCTATGGACCCTGCTCAGGTCTCAATGATGTCAAGACTCTAGACTGGTAGTGCAAATATTGCAGGGACTGGTCTAGCCGCTTTCTCATTCTCTCAGTACACTTGGCGCCCAGGGCTGCTCCTTTTTCAAGTCTAAGTACTGCTGTGCAGGGGAAGTCAGGAGACAGAACTGTAGGGGTGTTGAAAATGATCGCTGCATCACGATTATACCCTTCCTGATTCGGCATCGATGCGGTATTCAGCAATAATCGATTGTGAATGACGTCATCCCGGCTCCTCCCCTTCCCCCCGCACAGCAGTGTCTTTGCTGGAATGACAAGCCGCCGATAAGCTGGCTGCGCCTGGCGCTGTTCCCTCCTCAATTGACATTCGGACAATGTCGCCTCAGAGTGCTGCCCCCACCCATGCTCTCCCCCTCCTCTGGGATTTTTTTAGCTCTGGACAGTGACACTGGTCATCTCCCCAATGGGCGGCACCGAGCCGCACGGGGAGCCGAGACGCAGATCACCGCAGCCGTTTTAGCATCTGTGGGATGAGGCATAGAGTCGGCTTCAGGAAACTAGGGATGGGAGTGCTCCGGAGGTGAGAGATAAGCCTGTCATGCTTGATATATGGGTGAGTGTATAGAAGTGGCACATCCCCCCACCTATCCAGTGTGTGTGTGTGTGTGTGTGTGTGTGTGTGTGTGTGTGTGTGTGTGTGTGTGTGTGTGTGTGTGTGTGTGTGTGTGTGTGTGTGTGTGTGTGTGTGTGTGTGTGTGTGTGTGTGTCTAACACATTGGGGGCTGCACAAACTCTTTTATTGTCCAATTTCTTCCTGAGATTTCCCTATCATCTCTCCCCTCTGGAACCATCTACTGATCTGCAAGCAGTATAATTCTTGCTGATTGGAAGGTCTTCCTTTTTTTTATTTTTGCAGTGATGTTGACCTGTGTACTATCCAAGTTGCTGCCAAAAGACTTAATGGATTTGTTAAAGTGATACTAAAAGGGTATTATTTTTTCTTTTAAAAAAAAACCTGACCATCTCCCGTAGCATGTCCGCAGTCTGACCATCTCCTCTGTATTTTGGGGGAGAGCCAGGAGCTCCTTTAAGTTGTTCTCTGCGGTGTTTAGACTTTGCTACATGCAGGAAGTGTTTTTTTTTTATTCTATCTTTTTTTTTTTTTTTTTTAAGAACAAAAAAGGGAGGAGGATGAGTTCTCCTGACTGCTTGAATTTTTGGGATGAAAACCATGCACACTTGAGCTATAATCATGATGCATCGCGGAATCGTTGACATGATAATCGTAATCGAATCGTGAGGCCAGTGAAGATGCGCACCTCTACTGAACCGGGTTCAAAATAGGGTTAGATACTTACACTTGTATGCAAAATACATGTAATTATTATAAAAGAATAAACAACTGCACTAAATTGTGTTCTTTGGAGTTCAACTTTGAAACAGGCTTCAGGGTAAATACATAAAACAAACCATTTATTCCAGTTATGGGTTCATTAACAAAATCAAATGTACATCGGTTCAAATACTAGCATGAGTACCCACAACAGTCCTTCTGTAAAGTTCCTGTAACCCCCTGTACAGCAGAGCTCAGAATGAGAGAGGGGCAGGAATACATTGGTTTGTGCGGTACTGTCAGCCTATCCTGGTTAGACATGCGTACAGAATGGGAAACAGCTGTGATCAACATGCAGCTGCTCCTTTATTATCCAATTAGTAGGCTGGAGGAGAAGAAGTGGTGACTAAAGCCTGGTACACACAGTATGTTTTTTTTACTTAAAGCGGAATTCTGTCCGCCCCTTTGAAAATAAGTCAGCAGCTACACATACTGTAGCTGCTGACTTACTATTAGGACACCTAGCTCTCCTGGAGTCCAGCGATGTCAGCACCGCAGTCGATGTTTACCTCGGCCGCTGCAGCCATTGTGGGTACGGGAACCCGGCAGTGTAGCCTTTCGACTTCACTGTCCCTACTGCGCATGCGCTAAGCGCGCTGTGCATTCTCACTGGCCCGGCGAAAGGCAGGAGGAAGGAGCCAAGCTGCTGACAATTCGCAGCGGCCCGGTCCCCGGAAGTGGGGACAGGGTACCTATAAAAAAACAAGCACCTGCTCCACCCCGAAAAGGTGCCAAATGTGCCACCGGAGGGGAAATCAAATAAGCGGAAGTTCCACTTTTGGGTAGAACGCCGCATTAAACCGAGGAGGTCTCTGTACCAATGATGCGATGTTAGTACACTGATCTCCCCGTTGAGATATTGTGTTCTGACAGTGGGACCACCCCCCACCAGTCAGCTCTCGCAAACATTGGCTGAGAGCGCTGATTGGATACTGGTTTTCCAGCAAGCTTGTTCCACAGAAGCCACTCGTGAGATCGGCTTCTGTCAAACAAGGACCGGTACACACAGGGCGAATGTCGGCCGGTGTCTAATGTACCGGCTGATTTTGACTGACATTCAGCCCATGCTTATGGGGCTTTAGAAACTAATGTATCAGTCTATAGCAGGGATATGCAATTAACGGCCCTCCAGCTGTTGCAGAACTACAAGTCCCATAAGGCATAGCAAGACTGACAGCCACAAGCATAACTCCCGGAGGCAGAGGCACGATGGGACTTGTAGTTTTGCAACAGCTGGAGGTCCGCCAATTGCATATCCCTGATCTATAGCCATCCATCAATTAGGAGGTTGGAGACTATTCAAAAAATGCAAGAGTAATAAAAAGTAATATTTGTGGGGCATAAAAATGAGATCCTGAGATTCCTGGAAGCCCTGGAGTGTCATGGTGCCTCCTGCAGCCATCAGATTATAAAAACATCAAGAAATCTAACTAGTGCAGCAATCCCTGCAATGAAGTCTGGAGTAATGCAAACAGCCAGCTGTAAAATCAACCCAGCAGTCTCCATCTAAAAATGAGCCAACCCTTTCAGATCAGTGTGGCACTTTCATCAGCTTATCTTTCACTTACTAAATGAGTGCATCTGAGGAGCCAGACTTAAAGGTCGGACCAGAGTCTGAAAGCATGGCGGACCTGTAAAGAGAACGAAAATTACTTGTAAAAAGAAATGCAAAATTTACATGCAAGATATACAGTCTCACGAACTTAGGACCCATGCTGTAAACACCTCTGCTCAGCCTGATGGAAAAGTAGAAAATTCTGTTCGCTGGGCGTAGCCTTGCACCTACATACCTCAACTATCAGTGAATAAAGCAGACCTAATCTGAAACAAGACAATTTTTTCTATAGTCTTAGGCAGGCCAGAGTCCATGTTAATGGGGGAATCCCTCACGTAGTGCTATTGTGTTCTGCTGTCAGGGAGCTTTCCTTGCCGTCAGAAGGAAACGATCACTGCTGGCAGTGATCACATGAAAAATATCTGACAGGTTGGCTGTACTGAAGGCAGTCGATGGATTGACTTCAGTACAACCAGCCTACCCATAGATGGATCAAATCTCAGCCGGTCCCTGCTGAACTGGCTGGGATTTGATCCATCTATGGCTGGCTTTATTTAAGATGCTGAAAACTTGCCATGTAGTGTAAAACTGTGAACCAATCAGAAATGTTTTCTGGGAGGATCCTGGGGCACTGAAATAAAGGCAGAGCAGGCCAATCAGTGGCTGTGTATGAACCGATACCCTGCCCATCAGCAGCAAGCCATATGGCCAATTGGATAGAGAAAGAACCTTACTCCTTTCATTTTAACCCTTGGATTTTTAGGGTTGTGTAATATATACACCAGGGCAATCAAAGAGTTAAAACAAGCTTGTTTTAAAAAGGTAAACACCTTTCCTAAGTGCAGTAGAAGTCGTTTCATGTGTCTGTAAAGCTCTGAGCCCAGGACCACTGCTGGGCTTGCTAGAATGGAGCGTGGGAGATTAATGAGCTCTCATTCACCCATCTTTCCTGCATTGGTTGAACCCAGAAATACTCAGTTCTGAGCAGCCCTGGGTTAAGACCTTAATAGGAGTAACACCGAACAGTTAAAAAAGGAGAAGTAGGGCCAAACCTCTTTTGGGGATCACAGGAGTGCACTTCGTTCTGAAAATGTGTCACAGGAGTGCAGCCGACAGTGAGCTAAAGTCTGCTGTTGGCTGATGTCCCTCAGCTGGTCCAGGCTCTGGATCAATCCCGACTTTAATGTCAGGATCCACTCAGATGCCTGGACCGGCAGTTGGCTCAACCTCTCGGCGAGCTGCTGGGAGACTGGACCACCCACTCCACAGCCCGGCGTTCCAGTGAGTGCTGGAGGGGCAGAGCAGATAACCAATAAATGACAGCCACCAGCTCTCTGCTGAGATTGAACTGAGCGTTAAGCAGTCTTTGATCACTCAGATCTCGGTCTAAGAGGCGGCAGGGGATAGATGCAGCATCGGGGTGATGCGGTGTCCACTTAGGTGAGAGATTATATATTTTAATTATATTCTCCCCCCCAAATTCTCTTTTAAGTGGAAGATTGGGGACACTTCTGACTTCAATCTGCAAGGGTTCTGTCCAAACTTTCAAGCCAGCGAGACAAGAACTCTAATGGGGTTCTTTCGAAATCTCATGGTGCCTCAGTATTAAAAACATGTATTTGTAAGACTGTGCAGAAAGTGAAAAAAATAAAAAATAAACTGACAAAACTGCAACATAATTAGATGGGCAGGAACTTGCCCCGTCTGTGGATCCACATGATCCCGATTAAACTAATGAGACAGAAAAACAGTTTACCTGCTCGCCTTGCAGCGTTGTATATGAGACGAGCGCCCAGCATGCTCACGGTGTCTGCAACAGTAGAAAAATAAAAAGTGTGCACATTTAATAAACCAGCAAAGAACAAAACACTTCTCTGTGTAAATAAAGTCAATGTGTGTCTTACAAAGGATGGAATCAGCTGGGTGGCTATACCAGTGTTTCTCAACTCCGGTCCTCAAGGCGCCCCAACAGGTCATGTTTTCAGGATTTCCCTCAGATGAAACAGCTGTGGTAAATACTAAGGCAGTGAAACTGATCAAATCACCTGTGTAAAATAATGGAAAACCAGAAAACATGACCTGTTGGGGCGCCTTGAGGACTGGAGTTGAGAAACCCTGGGCTATACAAAAGCAGCAATTCTCAA
Source organism: Rana muscosa (assembly GCA_029206835.1). Classification (NCBI taxonomy): domain Eukaryota; kingdom Metazoa; phylum Chordata; class Amphibia; order Anura; family Ranidae; genus Rana; species Rana muscosa. The sequence goes on along the minus strand of CM055123.1, from coordinate 364,984,667 downwards.
ACTGTGTGGTTTCTCCACATACAATTCGCAAAGCAGGAGATTGTGACCGGTTCTCCATGGAGCCGGGTCACACATCACCGCAGCGCCTCCGGTGCGAATTGCACAGGTGCCCTGTGCGTCTTTTGGTCCGTTTCAGGTCCGAATTTAGCCGAAAATTCAGGCTGAAATCAGACCTAAAAATGTGGATGGAGACGCACCAGACTCCTGCTGTGAGCCAGAGCGTGCTGCATTGTGAATCCAGTCTTAAAGCAGAGTTCCACCCATTTTTTATAGTTTATTAAAAGTCAGCAGCTACAAAGAGCATAGCAGCTGACTTTTAATAAACCGACACTTGTCTGTCCCACGGTCCAGCGATGCGGCCGCCCGGAGGCTCGTTCCTCCTCTCCTTGGCGCCGTCATATCAACTGTGGGCACCCGGCCGTTACGGTTTACAGCTTCACGGCCGGATGCGCACGTCAGGCTGCATTCTCCTATTGGCCAGCCAATCTTCTGGGACCAGAGTTGTGTCCCAGAAGATCGCTGGCAGGGAGGGGCTATCTAGGACGAGAGGAGTCGCCGCTAGGCGAACGAAGAAAGGAAGTCCCACTAAAAAGAGGGTACACACACCAAAAAATGACATGCCAAATGTGGCATGTCAGGGGGCGAGGAGTGATTAAAGCGGAACTTCCACTTTTGGGTGGAACTCTGCTTTAAGCGAGTTCTTCCATCAACGTGTGGCATCACAACCATTATCAATCACGCTTACCCGGAGCTGCAGGATCACGTGAATAGAGCAGATTGAAAGGGTCTAAATATGTAGATCTGTTTCATACAGGTTAGGTAGCAGGGAGGAACTTTTTTTCAGAATAATTAAAGTTTGGGTTTACTTCCACTTTTAGGCCCCAACAGAGCACTGGTTGTGTTATGCTAACAATGTGGGGCGTATTCAACCTCTCAGGTGACATTGTTTGAGCCTAACCAGCCGCAGCCAATCACCTGGTCTGAACATTGTCATATGGGGGAGGGATATGACATTATCCACCACTGCATGCTTTGCAGTGTGGTGGGAGTGAAGGATTATGAACTATCCAGAGCCACTACTCACCCTGTGACAGGCCCTCTTTAAATCTGCCTGGTTGACTTCATTATTACAGTGACCAAGCATCGATTTTTCAACCTTTCATAATTGTTATAGTCAACTAAATTGCAAAATGAGCATT
>CM055123.1:364800968-364978468 GCA_029206835.1 Rana muscosa | reverse complement strand
CCATTCTGACAGGGGAGGAGACAGAGATCTGCTGTTCCTAGTGATTAGGAACAGCGATCTCTCTCCTCCTCCAGTCAGTCCCATCCCCCCCACAGTTAGAAACACCTTCCAGGGAACACATTCAACCCCTTGATCGCCCCCTAGTGTTAACCCCCTTCCCTGCCAGTGACATTTAGTCCAGGTTCACAACTGGGCTGCGGGAATGAAGCCGTGTGAGTTCAGCTGAACTCGCACGATTTCACTCCCGCTTTTCAGTCCCGATTTCGGACACGATTACAGAGACAGCTGTGCAGGTTTCTGTGGCTGGAAATCGCAAAAAGTAGTATAGAAACTACGTTTTGAAATTGGTGCAGCACCAGCACATGCCGCCGATTTGACATGTCAAAACGCACCAGTGTGAACCAGGGCTCACGCAGTAATCAGTGCATTTTTATAGCACTGATCCCTGAATAAATGTTAATGGTCCTAAAAAGTGTCCAATCTGTCTGCCGCAATGTCGCAGTCCCGCTAAAAAACGCAGATCGCCGCCATTTCTAGTAAAAAAAAAGAAATGCCATAAATCTATTCCCTATTTTGTAGACGCTATAACATTTGTGAAAACCAATCAATATATGCTTAGTGCGATTTTTTTTGTTTTTTATCAAAAATATGTAGAAGAATACATATTGGCCTAAACTGATGAAGAAATTAGTTTTTTTTTAAATTTGATTTAATTTGGGGATATTTATTATAGCAAAAAGTAAAACATATTGTTTGTTTATTTTTTTTTAAATTGTCACCCTTTTTTCTCTATAGCGCAAAAAATAAAAACCGCAGAGGTGATTAAATACCACCAAAAAAAAGCTCAATTTGTGGAGAAAAAAAATGTTAATTTTGTTTGGGTACAGCGTCGCAAGACCGCGCAATTGTCAGTTAAAGCGACGCAGTGCCATATCGCAAAAAATGGCCTGGTCATTAAGGGGGTAAATCTTTAAGTGGTTATGGATACAGTGAATCCACGCAAGTTCGGCATGTAACTCTGACAGGAAAACAGAAAACGAGAACTATGTAAAAGGTTGCAGACCATATGGGATACCAAGGGGCCACGGGGCCCAAGAGATATCGTACCAAGATCTGGACATTAAACGTAAGATTAATGAGACAAAGAAAATACAAAATATAAAAAAATAGGAAAGTTAGGTATGCTGGCACATCTAGCACTTATGAATTATTCATTAATCAATAGGTATTGTTGAAAAAATTTATTTATTTATTTTTATTTTTTCTCTTCTCTCTTCCCAGATGAGTCTACCAGTAATATATATTTTTTTTCTAAAAAAGATAGACAGCAATGAGGCTGGGTTCACACTGGTACAACACGACAGTCGTACTACTTTGGATCCGAATTTTCCTTGCGACTTGAAGTCCAACATGCGTCCGATTTCAGTGACCAGGGATCCGAGTTCGATCCCCGACAATACCAGGCACTGTCTGGAGTGAATCTTTAGGAAGAACTGCACGCCAAATAAATAAAAAAAAAAACGGCATGGGTTCCCCCTCTAAGAGCATACAAGGCCCTTTCGGTCTGGTATGAATTTTAAGGGGAACTCCTACGCCCAAAATCCATACCAGACCTTTATCCGAGCACGCAGCCTGGCCGGTCAGAAAAGGGGGTGGGGACGGACGAGTGAGCCCCCCCTCCTGAACCATACAAGGCCGCATGCCCTCAACATGGGGGTGTGGGTGCTGCGGCCCCCCCACCCCAAAGCACCTTGTCCCCATGTTGATAAGGACAAGGGCCTTTTCCCGACAACCCTGGCCGTTGGTTGCCAGGGTCTGCGGGCGGGGGGCTTATCGGAATCTGGGAGCCCCCTTTAATAAGGGGGCCCCCCAGATCCCGCCCCCCCTACCCTATGTGAATGAGTATGGGGTACCCCTATCCATTCATCTGGAAAAAAAGTGTCAAAAATAAAACACACTACACAGCTTTTTAAAGTAATTTATTAGGCAGCTCTGGAGGTCTCTTTCGACTTTTTCTGCCCTCTCCGGCTCTTCTCCGCTCTCTCTCCGGCTCTTCTCCCTCTGTCCGCTATCTTCTGTTCTTTTGCCCACTCTTCTGCTCGCTCTTGCCCGGTCTTATACATTGTGTCAACATTGGAAGAAGAGAAGAGGGAAGAAGACAATGTACCCCATACTCATTCACATAGGGTGGGGAGCCGGGATCTGGGGGGCCCCCTTATTAATTGGGGCCCCCAGATTCTGATAAGCCCCCAGACCCCGACAACCAATGGCCAGGGTTGTCGGGAAGAGAACACATCAACATGTAGACAAGGTGTTTTGGTGTGGGGGGGTGCGCAGGGCCCCCCCTGCCTCAAAGCACCCACCGCCCCCATGCTGAGGGCATGCGGCCTGGTACTGTTCAGGAGGGGGCACTCGCTCATCCCCACCCCCTTTCCAGACCGGCCGGGCTGCATGCTCAGATAAGGGTCTGGTATGGACTTTGGGGGGACCCCCACACCGTTTTTTCGGTGTAGGGGGTTCCCCTTAATATCCATACCAGACCAAAGGGCCTGGTATGCTCTTAGAGGGGGAACCCATGCCGTGTTTGTTTGTTTTTATTTGGTGTGGAGTTCCCCCTCAAGATCATCAGGGCACAAGTCGCATGCCAAAGTCGGATCAGGCAAGACGACTTCAGTGATATTCAATGGATCAAAGTTGGACCAAAGTAGTACAGGGAGCATTTTCAAAGTTGGACGACTTGTGTCGGACCAGTTAAGATGGCTCCTATAGGGAAACATTGATTTTCACGTGTCATGCGACATGAGCTCCCACAGTCGGAGCGTTTGTCGTACCAGTGTGAACCTGGCCTCAGAGGGCAAAAGATAAGGAAAGTGTGGGGAAGACAGGTGCACAAGCTAACGAGGCATCCTCTGAAAAGTAATGAAACAGAAGGCCTTTCCTGACAAGACCCCTTTTACAGTGGAGCGATGTGGGTTTTAGCGGCACGTTACTGCTGTTATAGCGGCTCTTTTTCGGCCGCTAGCAGGGTGCTTTTAACCCCCGCTAGCGGTCAAAGAAAGAGTTAAAAACGCCCGTGTTGCGACGCTGCCGAATCGCTTTGCAGGTGCTTCGACAGCGCTGCCTATTCATTTCAATGGGCAGGGCGTTTTGGGAATGGTGTATACACCGCTTCTGCACCGCCCCAAAGATGCTGCTTGCAGGACTTTTTTTTACCCCAGTGTGAAAGCACACGGGCTTTCACACTGGGGGGGGGGGGCTTAAGAGATGCTTTTCAGGCACTATTTTTAGCGCCAAAACGCCTGAAAAGCGCCCCAGTGTAAAAGGGGTCTAATGTGGGCCTTTGCCTAATTCAGTTAAGTGTGGACTCGAGCACGAGCAACATCCTGCATATAGGCTTCCGTACACGTAAAGTATCTCCAGGGCCTTCACTTGTCTCTGAATTGTTCTTCAAAATTGTGAAGAGTACCTGTCAATTCCTCCATACAGTATAATCGGTAATTATAGAACACCACAGGACTCTGGTTGGCGGTTGGGACCACCTCCACAAGGCAGGGATACAAGCCTTTTCTGCATTGAGTAACTGCATTCTAAAGCCCCATACACACGGTAGGACTTTTTGACAACAAACTTCAAAATGAGCACGTTTTAAAAAAAATCCTACCGTGTGTACGCTCCATCGGACAAACTTTTTCGTTTTTCATCTGACAAAAGTTTGCTCTTCAAACGGACAAACTTTTCAGCAACAAAAGTCCTACGGTGCAAAATCCTATTGTGTGTACAGAAATCCATGCCCAGAACCAATGTTAAAATCAACAAACAATAGCAGAAGTTGACCATAGGGTGGCAGTAAGGAGCAGAAAAACCACGTGATGTTGGGAAAGTTTTGAGAAAGTTTGCAGAAAAGTCCTGCCGTGTGTATGCTATGGGTGTTCCCGGCCATCTCCCTTTGGACAAAAATCCACGGAAAAGTTTGTTTGAAGTCCGATCGTGTGTATGAGGCTTAAGAGATTTTTTTATACTTCCGAAGGGGTCTTTCCGTCAGGTGAAGTAGTCATGGAACTTTCTAGGCTTGTGCAATTCGTTTTGTAACGAATCGAAATTCGTCCGAATTTAGCAACTTTCGGACATTCGGAAGCATTTGAATTTCCGAACAAAGCAATTACGAATAAAACCGAATCCGAAATAAATTATATCGCAAATAGCGAATGCCCGAATGTCTTTGGCATAATTCGTTATGAAAAAAGTTACGAATGTACGAATCCATTCTAAGCACAATAACACTCTGCTCTGCTCTGCTCTCTGCTTCTCCCTCACCGTGCTGAACTCCCTCTTAAAATGATGTACAGGGGCGGAGGCTATAGCCGCATGTAAAAAACAAAAGTAAAATACGAGATTTCGAATCGTTACAAATAACCGCTATGTATTTAGAAAAGTACAAATCCATTTGAAGCACATTAGGCATAATAGGCAGCGTCGTTGTGAGAGAGACACGGAAAATTACGAATCAACGAACCCAAAAAAAAGTTACGAAAGTAGGAGTTGTGTCCAGAATCAACGAAAAACAATGTACTCTACCGAAAGTACGAATTATAAATCAACTAAAAATAAGTAAATTAATACGAATCATTCCGATTCAACGAAAAATGTCGCTTGCGAAAATACGAATTAGTCCGAACACGAAAAATCCCGTCGAGCAAAATTACGAATCAACAGGACAGAAAAGAAACAAACCGCAACTAAATGAATTTTTCCGTTGTGCACAATAAACAAACCGAAACTAAACAAATTTTTCCGTTGTGCACAAGTCTAGAACTTTCCCTTTAGGGAGACGTTCCGCTTTAAATTGGAGTTCCATCCTCTTTTACAAGTTATCTGCATCCCCTGTAGGTCTGTCCCCTTATATCAATTTGGCATATATAATTTTTTTTTTAAAACTCAGTGTTTTATTTATCAATGACTACTTCACTTCCTCGTTCCGGCCACAGCGCGTCATCCACGGACCGCTGTGCCTCCTGGGAGATGTTTGTCATCCATCACAGGAGCAGGAGGCATAGCCATCCCTGGGCCGTAGCATAGTATATGGTCGCAGCAAAAACTAAATTGGAAGTAGACAAACCACCCAATCCCTATCCCTATTAAACCACCCAATCCCTATCAAACATAAGATATGGGTGCAGTCCTCTGTGGGACTTTTAGAGGGTGGAGTCTTGAAAATTCATTGATATCAAAAATATAAATGTATTAAATATGGTACATAGGGGCTGATTTACTATAACTCCAGGAAGTAATGAGCACATCACAAAAAATAGCTCCAATTTTTGACAAATTAAAATTCCATGCGCAAATTTGCGAATGAAAAAGAGCGCTATTAGCAGCAAACAAGTGTTAGTAAATGTGAAATCAGCGCTAATTAGCGAATCCGCGTACGTGCAAATGCCAATTTCCACTAAGTTTTTATATAGCACTGCACTGTAACCATGATCCATGTATGTGAAAGAAACATTTTTATATGAGATGTGCTCTATCTATTGATGTATATTGCAATTAGTATTCCTAGTTTTTTTCCTTCTTTTGCTAACGAATGCAGTTATGAAGGATTATTACATAGTAATGTCTGCTATTATGTAAAATTACATGTATTAAACATTTAGGTTACCTATTTGTTGTTTTTTTCATGTTTTTATTTAGGTGGCTATAAAGCGGTAATTATTTATGTTCATTCTTTAATCCTACTACACTATTATGCAGGTCTTGTACTTAGCACATTGGCTTAGTGGTCTGCTCCCATGTCTATAACAGCTCTCATGTTACAAGTTCAAATACCATCTGACCTACCATCCAACAGCTATGTTTATTATTTGCACAAGCAAATTAAAATAAACAAAGAAATGTAAATTGCCCGTTAGCTAGTGTGTGATGTTTGGAAGTCCACACCATAATATTATTGAATAAAAGTGCATTGGCTAATTGGCATTCACCTATTTTCAGCATATGCTAATTGGCTAATTGGCATTCACCTATTTTCAGCATATGCTAATTGGCTAATAGGCATTTGCCTTTTTTCACCAATACAATATTTTAGTATCTCTCTGTGGGATTTGAACCCATGAGTGCTTCAAAGTAGAAGTGCTGACCACTAGCCTATTGAGCGTAGCACAACAAGTGTGTGTGTGTGTGTGTGTGTGCGCGTGTGTGCGCGCGTGTGTTATTTCTTGCACCTACAGGTAAGCAAGCCTTAATCTAGGCTTACCTGTAGATGCAAGTTGTCTAAGTGGGTTTACAACCACTTTAATATTATTGCAACAACCATGCTCATGCTGATGTGGCATTGGCTAATAGGCATTTGCCTCTTTTCAGCATATGCTGCTGAGTGTTTGATGGTGGGACTACTTTATATTCTAGGTATAATAGTACTCAGCACAGTGACTTAGGCCCCTTTCACACTTGTGCGACCTGAAAGTTGTGTGATTTTGGTGCGACTTTAAGCAATGCCTATGTAATCTTGAGGTCTATGGATGCAGGAGTCACAGGGAAAGGCGCGCAAACTTCCGTCTGCATTTTTTTCTGCGATCCCAGGGAATGCCTGTGTAAACTTAAGGTCTATGAACCTCAACTCATATCAAAGTCGGACCAAAGTAGTACAGGGACTACTTTGAAGTCGGTGTGACTTGAAGTTTCACAGATATAAATGGTACACATTGAAAATCATGGGGTATGACTTGTCATGCAACTCTGATGACCAAAGTCTCAGAAAAAGTTGCTAAAGTGTGAAAGGGGCCTCAGCCCGACTTTGTGAGCGATTTCAGAGACATCAGTGCACTTTCCTGCACAGATGTCTAGTGAAATCACATAGGTCTCAACTGTCCCTGATTTGGACCAAAGTCCCTCTGTCCCTCTTTCCTCCTCATTTGTCCCTCATTTTGTTGGGATCTGTATAGTTTGATATAAAATGCAATTTTTATCTTTCAAAAAGTGTTTCCCAGCGCTAAACCTTTCATCCAATTTCTAAATTGCTTTGTTTGTAAATTCCCAAAGCCAATCTAAAGGGATATTATTGTAAAAAAAAAAGCACTTGGGGGTTTAACTAATATTTTTTTTTTTTTTTTTTTTTTTATAATTCTCCTTTAAGAAGGTGTTTTAGGAGGTGTGTACTATGCCTACATACTTTTGCTAATAGTTGTCCCTTATACCCATCTCAAAAAGTTGGGAGGTAAGAAATCGCCTCCTGAAGTCGCCCAAAGTAGTGTAGGAACTACTTTTGGGAATCTGTGTGGTGTCGCACCAATTCGGACAGTTCTATTGCCGTCAATAGGCGCCGATTTGGCCTGCAATTTGACATGTCAATTCAGAGCTACAGTGCCTTGCGAAAGTATTCGGCCCCCTTGAACTTTTCATCCTTTTGCCACATTTCAGGCTTCAAACATAAAAGATATAAAATTTAAATTTTTTGTGAAGAATCACCAAGTGGGACACAATTGTGAAGTGGAACGAAATCTATTGGATTTTTTAAACTTTTTTAACTAAGAAAAAAATGAAAAGTGGGGCGTGCAAAATTATTCGGCCCCCTTGCGTTAATACTTTGTAGAGCCACCTTTTGCTGCGATTACAGCTGCAAGTCGCTTGGGGTATGTCTCTATCAGTTTTGCACATCGAGAGACTGAAATTCTTGCCCATTCTTCCTTGCAAAACAGCTCGAGCTCAGTGAGGTTGGATGGAGAGCGTTTGTGAACAGCAGTTTTCAGCTCTTTCCACAGATTCTCAATTGGATTCAGGTCTGGACTTTGACTTGGCCATTCTAACACCTGGATACGTTTATTTGTGAACCATTCCTTTGTAGATTTTTCTGTATGTTTGGGATCATTGTCTTGTTGGAAGATAAATCTCCGTCCCAGTCTCAGGTCTTTTGCAGACTCCAACAGGTTTTCATCCAGAATGGTCCTGTATTTGGCTGCATCCATCTTCCCCTCAATTTTAACCATCTTCCCTGTCCCTGCTGAAGAAAAGCAGGCCCAAACCATGATGCTGCCACCACCATGTTTGACAGTGGGGATGGTGTGTTGAGGGTGATGAGCTGTGTTGCTTTTACACCAAACATATCGTTTTGCATTGTGGCCAAAAAGTTCGATTTTGGTTTCATTGGACCAGAGCACCTTCTTCCACATGTTTGGTGTGTCTCCCAGGTGGCTTGTGGCAAACTTTAGACGAGACTTTTTATGGATATCTTTGAGAAATGGCTTTCTTCTTGCCACTCTTCCATAAAGGCCAGATTTGTGCAGTGTACGACTGATTGTTGTCCTGTGGACAGACTCTCCCACCTCAGCTGTAGTTCTCTGCAGTTCATCCAGAGTGATCATGGGCCTCTTGGCTGCATCTCTGATCAGTCTTCTCCTTGTCTGAGCTGAAAGTTTAGAGGGACAGCCAGGTCTTGGTAGATTTGCAGTGGTCTGATACTCCTTCCATTTCAAAATGATCGCTTGCACAGTGCTCCTTGGGATGTTTAAAGCTTGGGAAATCTTTTTGTATCCAAATCCGGCTTTAAACTTCTCCACAACAGTATTACGGACCTGCCTGGTGTGTTCCTTGGTCTTCATGATGCTCTCTGCGCTTTCAACAGAACCCTGAGACTATCACAGAGCAGGTGCATTTATACAGAGACTTGATTACACACAGGTGGATTCTATTTATCACCATCAGTCATTTAGGACAACATTGGATCATTAAGAGATCCTTGCTGAACTTCTAGAGTGAGTTTGCTGCACTGAAAGTAAAGGGGCCGAATAATTTTGCACGCACCACTTTTCAGTTTTTTATTTGCTAAAAAAGTTTAAAATATCCAATAGATTTCGTTCCACTTCACAATTGTGTCCCACTTGTTGGTGATTCTTCACAAAAAAAAAAAAAAATTATATCTTTGTTTGAAGCCTGAAATGTGGCAAAAGAATGAAAAGTTCAAGGGGGCCAAATACTTTCGCAAGGCACTGTATGTGAACATGGGTGAAGTTGCATAGATATGAATGGAACTCATGGGGGGGGGGGGGGTACTTTTAATGCGACTCTGAGGTCCAAAGCTGCATGAAAAGTCACATAAGTGTGAAAGTAACCTAATGAGATTAAATGATAACACCTTTGAATAAAGCCCCATTTGCACTTCTGCGACCTTAAAATTACACAGCTTTGCCATGACTTGAAGCAATCTCTGTGTTATCTTGTGGTGTATGGACCTCAAATCGCATCAAAGTCAAACCAAGGTAGTGCAGGGATGAATTTTCCCCACTTTCAGGATGCACAAGTGACAATAGGGCTAAATTCAAAGATATCCTTGAATCTCTTTGACACTGCTGCGACCTGAAAGTCACACTAATTTGCTGCCACTTTGTCGCTGCAACTTGGCCCCAACTACTGGGAATGCCTGTGTAATATTGCGCCCTATGTACCTCAAGTCACATGAGGCTCTGTTTCCACTATTGCAACCCTAAATTCGCATGATTTTGCCGCGATTTTGATGCGACTTGGAGCAATGCCTGTATATTCTTGAGGTCTATGGACCTCAAGTTGTATCAAAGTGGGTCCAAAGTAGTGCAGGGACTACTTTGATGTCGCAAAGATATGAACCATACTCATTGGAAATCATAGGGTATGACATGTCATGCGACTTTGCAGTCCCAAGTTGCATGACAAGTCACACTAGTGGAAACCGAGCCTGAAAGTCACATCAAAGTAGTACAAGGACTACTTTGAAGTTGGTCTGACTTAAAGTAGCACAGATATGAATGGTTATCATTGAGAATCATGAAAAGTCGCCCAACTGTGAATCAAGTCATATATATTTTAATATAAAGGAGCTCTCATTTATACTTGCATAGTCCTTACTGATTTACATCAGCAGAACAAATGCAGGAAGTAGTGATGTGTGCACATTGGCCAGAAGCAAATGTGTAGTGATACCAAACAAATCGAAGAAGCCCACCCACACCAAATCCACCCCCACCTTGAGTAAGCACAAGTACATAACCTACACTTACCCGGCAAATCAGCAGCACCTCCTCTATGCTAAAGAGGGAGCTCGCCATGTTCACCTAGATGGAGATCCTGACCAGCACAGGAACTTCCGGGTAATTACAATGACTAATTTCCGGGTCAGGAGGTGAAACCACGCTCTGTTGATTGCAGCTGCGAATATTTGATCTCAATCACACTTAGAATTTATTATTTTTGATTATTTGCAGATATGCAAATCTGTATTTCTACATATGATATTTGAAGGTAAACTTAAGGGAGTTTGAAAAGGAATGGTGTCTCTGCCATAGCAGCAGGTGAATTACAAAGGCAAAAGGCCCGGTTTGAGCTCTGCTTCACACTGACAGCGGGAGGAAATCGTTCAGCTGAACTCATACGATTTTCATTCCCGCATGTCAGTCCCAACTGCAGGAGGGGGGGGGGGGGGGGACATATCAGAGACATCTGTGCAGGTTTCTGCACTTATATCAATACAAATCACACCAATTAGAACAGCGCAATTGCCACCGATCTGACATGTCAAATCGCACTAATGTGAACCAGAGCTGACACATACAACACTGTCTTATCCTCCAGCTGAATTCATGACCTGCAATTCTCCACAGCTGTTATATATAAAGATTTCACCTTTATCATTTACTTGCAGGTTTGCTGAAGCCTAGGTTTACATTGGGGCGATTTGTCATGCAATTTCAGAAATCAAATCACATGACTATTGGTGGCAATGTTCCAATCGATGCAACCCCAATTTTGTGGCGCCACACCGATTTGCAAAAGTAGTTCCTGCACTACTTTTGCAGATTTCAGGTGAGACTTCAATAGACATTTGTGTATGAAGCCACACAGATGTCTATCAAGTAGTACCTAAAATCGCGCTAGCTTAAGTGACGTAGCGCGATTTCAAAGTAGCATCAATGTGAACAAGGGCAAAGGGATTCATTTTTTGGTGCACAAATCCATATAGAAATAAAATATTAAGGATTTTGCACTTTGCCAAAAAAAAAAAAAAAAAGCACACACACCAAAGCTCAATAACGTACTTTTATTTTGCCAGCAGAAACAAAATTAGGTACATTCATTTACTAGCTTCAAAAAAATTTGGACAGGATACATGGTGCTACATTTAGCAATTGGATTTTAAGGGCCCTGCTCATAGGAGCTTACAATCTAAAATTTGTCAAAACCTTAGAGTGCACACAGCTTTACTTTTAGTGTACAACGGGCAACACATCACATTTTTATCTGCAAGAATATAGAAACATACTCAAGTCATTATTCTTACAAAGCATTCCAACATAATAATAAAAAAGACATGTTCAAAACACCCACCCCCACCCCACATATACATACATTGGTGACCATGTTCTGCTGGAAGCTGCATTTCTGTGTACACGATTAAGCAATGAGATCCACAAGTAGAAGGTCAGCAGATGCTTCCAAAGGATTTTGCACGGTCAGACAGGAACAATACACACACAATTTTTGATTGAAAAAATGCACAAGAATTTCAGCAAATAACACTAGTTGGGGGGGGGGGGGGGTTTGTCAATCTCATTCCTTCTCCCCCCACAAATCACAGCAAAAAACCTGGCCTTCTCAGACCAAACGATCCCACATACTGCAGGCCTTTATATAAGAGAGGTTGTATTGTTAGCAAACTGACACACGCCCAATAGAAGTACACGCCCAATAGAAGTACACGCCCAATAGAAGTACACGCCCAATAGAAGTACACGCCCAATAGAAGTACACGCCCAATAGAAGTACACGCCCACCAGTATCTTTCAATCTGTCTCTTCGTGTATGTCTAAAGTTATTTCACCTAATGGGCAGGAACAAATAATACTATTTGCAACTGTGTTAGCCCTTGGCTATGTGCAGCAAATCTCCAACTACAGGCCAAAGATCCAAGTCCATTTGCATGCACATAAACAAAGCAACAGTTTTCTAAGCATATGTACCTGTGCAGTGTAAACCCTACAATTTTAAATGTCCAAGTCCCTGGGTATGATTAGTGCTAACATTAACATCAGGCCCTGGCTCCAATGAGCTTCCAATCTAAAGTCCAAAATAAACTTTTTTACATTAGAGACTATTTTGACAGGAGACAAATAAAATGCCAGCATGTCTTTGGATTGTGGCGAGAAACCCACACATGGAAAACATATAAACTTCAACATAAGCATTAGCATGTTGGGGAATTGAACCAGCAACCCCAGTGCTGCTAAATGGAATTGCTGCCCACTTAGCCACCAGGCAGCCTCACACATGTTCTCTGCATCTCTGTGGTGTGAACCAGCCCTAAGTCAATAGCCAAGTTCCGTGTCTCCAAGCAATATATTGGCCTAAGTATTGGGATGCCTGCCTTTAAACGCACATGAACTATAATGGCATTCCAGTCTTAGTCCGTAGGGTTCAATATTGAGTTGGCCCACCCTTTGCAGCTATAACAGCTTTAACTCTTCTGGGAAGGCTGTCCACAAGGTTTAGGAGTGTGTCTATGGGAATGTTTGACCATTCTTCCAAGTGCATTTGTGAGGTCAGGCACTGATGTTGGACGAGAAAGCCTGGCCTGCAGTCTCCGCTCTAATTCATCCCCAAGGTATTCTGGTGTGTTGAGGTCAGGACTCTGTCCAGGCCAGTCAAGTTCCTCCACCCCGAACTCACTCATCTATGTCTTTATGGACCTTGTTTTGTGCACTGGTCCAAATCATTTGGTGGAGGGGGATTATGGTGTGGGGTTGTTTTTCAGGGGTTGGGCTTGGCCCCTTAGTTCCAGTGAAGGGGACTCTTAAGGCATCAGCATCCTGAGACATTTTGGACAATTTCATGCTCCCAACTTTGTGGGAACAGTTTGGGGATGGCCCCTTCCTGTTTCAACATGACTGCCCACCAGTGCACAAAGCAAGGTCCATAAAGACATGGATCAGTGAGTTTGGGGTGGAGAAACTTGACTGGCCTGCACAGAGTCCTGACCTCAACCCGATATTACTCCCTTTGGCTGAATTAGAGCAGAGACTGCGAGCCAGGCCTTCTCATTCAACATCAGTGCCTGGCCTCACAAATGCACTTCTTGAAGAATGATCAAACATTCCCATAGACACACTAAACCTTGTGGACAACCTTCCCAGAAGCTGTTCTAGCTGCAAAGGGTGGGCCAAATCAAAATTTAACCCTACGGACTAAGACTGGGCTGCCATTAAAGTTCATGTGTGTGTAAAGGCAGGCGTCCCAATACTTTTGGCTAAATTGTGTATCTGGCAAGATTTACAATGGTGGTGGAACCCTCCTACACATAAATACAAAATTTAGACATAGTTTTAGGACCTGGGATATGAGACAACTTCTCTACATGAAGCAGCATGTTTGGGATTTGAACCCAGACACTAAGGGATGCTAAGCAGAAGGTCTAACCTCTAAGCCACAGAGCTGCCACATGTGGAAACCTCCTACACATAAATACACATAAATACTGCATTTCTTTGGACATACAGGTGATGGAATTACATTACTCAAGAGTTATTCTTCTTGATTTATTCTGTGATATTTGGTGTTTTTTTTGGGGGTGAGTTTAGAATAGTGATATTACCCTCAAATTTTGGGGAATTACATTTTTATTTCTGATGTTGGAACACATATCAAATTTTTGGGGCTCAAATTATGATTATTTAGAAATAAAAAGCACACAAAAATGTGACTAATTTTAAATTTGCCATCAGCAATAGTATTGATTGTGGTTTGTAAAGACACCTGTGTGAGTTTGGGTAAAGATTGGTGTGAGATGGAGAGTAACTAGTGAAAGTGACAGAGAAAAATATATTTTATCAAAACATTCCACATTCTAGCTTTCTTTAAAAACAAAATATTTTAATTAGAAGCAACATTGTTGCAAAGGAAAATTTATTTCAGAGAAAGATACATTTCATCTCAACATTAAAAGGATTTATTTGTGAAAGTTACAATTGTATCATTAGAATCAATGGCTAAAACTTGCATTGGACTAAAATATCGAATTTTTTCACTTCCAAAACATGCTCTTTAATTAGCTCTCATTTCGGTATTTACTATAACTTGTGTGAAAAAAGTCACTTGAGTTAAAATTTGAGTTATATTAGCTCTGGGCATGCCCAGTTTAGCTTGCAAATAGTTGTCCAAAAACGGGCATTTTTTTACTTCTCAGACTTTTAAAGATATTTCAGTGTAGAAATCACTTTTTCACACAGTTTAAAAGCAGATTATCTTTAAATAATATACCGCATATTTCAGTACCATTTAGGCAATTATATCATGCTCTAAACATTATTTCCATGTGCACAACTCCAGCTTTTAGTAGAGTAAGGATTTGGGCGCTATTTGGATTCTGGGAGCTATAGTAAATTCGATTTTGGCAAGTATTTTTTCTCCAGCGCTATAGTGAATACCGTTTTAGCGCTAATTAGCACAAATTAGCGCAAATTGCCGCGAATTCGCACTATAGTAAATTACCTCCATAGTATCAAAATATATATATATATGAAAGAACATAGAACAAAGTCGGATGTACATTAAAGAACATGAATTGTTACAAAAACAACAAGGATTACAGTGTCACATAAACCAGAAACCACTATGAAAGTCCTGATTCCTACAAGAGGACACAGGATGTCCGACGCGTTTCGAGGCTGTAGATTTGTATAAAACCTCTTCTTCAGGGGCTAATAGCGGTATGTACTGTGATCTGAAATTTCGAACATAAGAAATATAAATAAACAGTTACAACACCAAAAATCACGGGGATACAGTACATACAAAAATTAATTCAATGATTGTATTATTTTAAAGAAAAAATACACAAAGTATATGTACTACAAACCACATGCTAACCATTGTTGTATATTGAGTTCAATGAAGGACATCCTTGTTAAAAGGCAGAGGTAAAAAAAAAAAAAAAAATCGCTGCAGGTGGACGAGGAGACACAGGGGAGTCAAAGCACAGGGGACCAATGCAGAGCAATGTCCAGAATCAGGGCACAGAGGGCGCCTACGGCCAAAACAGGAGAACATTTCTACTGCTGATGCCGTTGTTCCCTGAACCATCTAAATGTATATGAGAGACAATAGAGAGATATAAGGCAAAAACATTATACATCTCTCCAATTATTTCATATTGCTAAAAAAAAAAAAAGGGGGGGGGGTGTATCTAATATTATACATACCTGTTTAAATGGTATCCATACAAAATGTCTCAACAAAGATTTAGGAGTGGATTAATGTCACAAACGGTTGCACTACGCAAGGGCTGCTCAAAGAGCATAAGATCTAAAATGGGGAAATAATAGTACACAAATTGAAAACGGGGAAATAAAGAGTTACTTTTAGTAGTAGTATTATATTGTGCACCATTACAAAAGGCTGTAAATTTAAGCAAGATGCACTGGTGCATACAATGCCATCCATAATATTGTTAATCAGGAGGCACCCATTAGGTATACTTACGTTATATTAAATAATCTCAGACCAATGGGTATAAATGTATCCCCAAAAATCTGAGTATAAATCTACACCGTACAGAGAATAATGTACTAGTCTTCCAAAAATGGAGAGAACAAGACAGAACAAAAAAAGAAATCCAAAACAAAAGCAAGGAAAAAAAGGAAAAAATTACATTGTTTCTTATTACCTTTTAGAGGTGCAACAGGACACATCCACTCCTAGCATCAGCAGCATTCAGACTGAGGCTAACTACTACAGTCTTAAATGCTGATTTTTAAATAGAGCTGATTAATATCAGCTGCTATGGGGAGTGATTGAAGAGAGACATGAAGGAGGGGAATGAAAAGTAGGATTTTTAAAACAGCTTACCTGTAAAATCCTTTTCTTGGAGTACATCACGGGACACAGAGCAGCATAGTCATTACTATGTGGGTTATATAGAATTACCTTCAGGTGCTGGCACTGGCAACTTCCAAAACAGGAAGTACCCTCCCCTATATAAGCCCCTCCCATCCGGGAGTACCTCAGTTTTGTAGCAAAGCAATACGTGTCCCCAAAAGAGGGGTGGAAGCTCTGTGTCCCGTGATGTACTCCAAGAAAAGGATTTTACAGGTAAGCTGTTTTAAAAATCCTACCTTCTTGTTCATACATCACGGGACACAGAACAGCATAGTCATTACTGCGTGGGACGTCCCAAAGCAATGCCACATGAGGGGGGGGGATACACCATACATAAGCTGGGCGCCATCAGGCATGAGGATCTTTTGCGGCCTGCAACACACTGCGCCCAAAGGCGACATCCTCCTGACTTCTAACGTCCACCTGGTAGAACCTAGTAGACGTGTGTACTGAAGACCATGTTGCGGCCTTACAAATTTGCGCCAGGGAGGCCTGGTGATGCACTGCCCATGAAGTTCCAACTGCTCTCGTGGAGTGCGCCCTAACTTTGAACGGAGGCGGTCTACTTCTCAAGCCATAGGCTTGTATTATGACCTGTCGAATCCACTTGGCTAAAGTAGATTTTGATGCTGCCTGACCCTTTCTGGGGCCTTCCGGCAGAACAAACAAAGAATCCGTTCTACGAATCTGAGCAGTGGCTTTTAGATAAGCTTTAACTGCTCTTACTACATCCAAAGAATGCAATAACTTTTCCTCTACCGAGCTTGGTTTGGGGAAAAAAGAAGGAAGAACCACATCCTGGTTCAAGTGAAACCTCGATACCACCTTAGGAAGAAAGGCTGGGTGAGGACGTAATACTACTCTGTCTTTATGGATAACCAGATATGGCTCTTTACAGGACATGGCGGCTAATTCCGACACTCTTCTAGCCGAGCATATGGCTACTAAAAATATCAATTTCCTGGTGAGTAGAACCAAGGAAATGTGCCGCAAAGGTTCAAATGGCTGCTTCTGCAGAACCGACAGAACCAAATTTAGATCCCATGGGCATATGGGAGCCTTAATCGGTGGAATAATACGAGTCACACCTTGCATAAAGGATTTGACAAGTGAATGCATAGCCAGGGGCCTTTGAAATAGTATTGACAAGGCCGAAACCTGGCCCTTGATAGTACTTAAGGCAAACTTCCTGTCTACAGCCCACTGCAGGAAGTCCAGAATTCTGCCTATAACGTACTTACGTGGATGCCATTTTCTGGCCTCGCACCAAGTGATGTACGCCTTCCAAACTCTATAGTAGATCTGCCTGGATACAGGCTTCCTGGCATTGATTATAGTTGATACCACAGAGTTAGAGAGACCTCTCTTCTTTAGGATGTGGGATTCAATAGCCAGGCCGTTAAACTTAGAGTTAGTAAGGAAGGGTGGTATATCGGTCCTTGCGAAAGCAGGTCCAAGGACTCCCCACAGACATTTTGATGATCTCCGCGTACCAGGCCCTTCGGGGCCACGCTGGAGCCACCAGGATCACCGGCTTCTTCTCCAACCTGACTCTGTGAAGGAGTCGAGGCAACAATTGTAGCGGAGGGAATGCATATATCAGTCTGAACTGATCCCAAGGGAACACCAGAGCATCCGAGCCGCAAGCGAGGGGATCCCTTGTCCGGGAGACAAATCTGTCCACCTTTGCGTTGAATCTGGATGCTAGCAGATCTACATCCGGTGTTCCCCACCGCTGACATATTGCTCGGAAGACCTCGGGATGAAGGGACCATTCCCCTGGGCATAACTGTTGGCGACTCAGAAAGTCCACCTTCCAATTCTCCACCCCTGGAATGAAGACAGCTGATATACATGGGACATGCTTTTCTGCCCATTCCAGGATGTGACTTACTTCCTTCTGGGCTGCACGACTCCTGGTGCCTCCCTGATGATTGATATATGCCACTGCTGTGGCATTGTCTGATTGAATTCTGACAGGGGACCCTTGGAGTCTGGATGTCCAGGCTACTAGGGCGTACCGGGCTGCTCGTATCTCTAAGAGATTGATGGGCAGGGTTTTTACTACATTTGACCATCTGCCCTGGAGAGACCATTGCTCCAGTACTGCCCCCCAGCCTATAAGGCTGGCATCTGTAGTGACCACCTTCCAAGATAATCGGGCTGAAGGGTTTTCCCTTCTGGAGATTCTGGGGGGATCAACCACCAGCAGAGACTCTTCCGAACGGAAGGGGACAAAGCCATCGGGAAGTCTAGAGCCTGAACTTTTCCGTTCCAGGCTGACAATATGGCCCTTTGTAAATTCCTTGAGTGGAATTGGGCGTATGGCACAGCTTCGAATGATGCTACCATCTTTCCTAGCAGCCTCATGCACAGGCGTATGGACGGCTGTCTTTTTGCACAAAGCAGACGGACCAAGGCCCTCAAAGAGGATACCTTGTCTAGAGGTAAGAAAATCTTCCTCTGGTCTGAATCCAGCCGTAGCCCTAGATATACCAGGTTTTTCACTGGCTGTAGGGCTGACTTGTCCAGGTTGATGACCCAACCGTGAGACTCTAGATACTTGATTGTATCGACAATTACCACTTCTAGCTTGGCAACTGAGTGGTCCATCAACAACAGGTCGTCTAGGTATGCCATTATCGTTACACCCCGTGTTCTTAGATCGGCCAACAGTGGGGCCAGAATTTTTGTGAACACTCGTGGTGCTGTGGCCAGACCGAATGGTAAGGCTCTGAACTGAAAATGGCGCCCTTCTACTGCAAAGCGTAGGAATTTTTGATGACCTGGAAAGATGGGAACATGCAAGTAAGCATCTTTGATGTCGATCGAGGCTAACCATTCCTCCCCTTGTAGGGCAGCGGTGACCGATCGGATCGACTCCATCCGGAAAGACCGGACATTTAGAAATTTGTTTAGACTCTTTAGGTCCAATATGGGTCTTATGTCCCCGTTTGGCTTCGGGACTGTGAAAAGGTTTGAGTAGAAACCCAACCCCCACTCTTCCATAGGAACCTCCATAATTACTCCTTGGAGCAATAGTTGTTCTAACGCCAATAGGAGAGACCCTCTTTTCAGAGGGTCTCTTGGCATGCCTGACCACATAAAATGGGACGGAGGAGACTCTTTTAACTCCAACTTGTATCCCAGAGTTACTGCGGAGAGCACCCATCTGTCTTTGATCGCCTCCCGCCAGGTCTCTGCGAACAACTGAAGTCTTCCCCCCACCCGTTTGAGTGGGGGCAGCCCTTCATAGGCTTGACTTGGAGGCTGGTTTAGTACCTCTTCGGATCCAGGGCTTTTTATTACCCTGTGGCTGTCCCTGATTTTTACCTCCTGAGTTTGACCGAGGAGGCCGTCGGAACTGCTTAGTAGCAGACGACGCAGGGATAGGAGAGGTAGTCCTCTTAAAAGATGGACCCCTAGACCTCTTTTTACTCGGTAAGAGAGTACTTTTACCACTGGAAATCTTCTGGATATACTTATCCAGGTCTTCGCCAAAAAGGCGTTCCCCATGAAATGGGAAGCTAACTAAGAGCTTCTTACAGGGAGCTTCAGCAGACCAGTTTTTGAGCCACAGAAGCCTACGCATATGTACCAAAGACAGCGTGAGGCGGGAGGCCTGATGGATAGAATCCTTGATGGCGTCAACCGCAAAGCATAATGCTCTAGGCAGATCAGCCAGAGCCTGGGCCTGCTGGTCTGGCAAATCCCTCAGGACCATTTTCATTTGATCCTTTAAAGCTTGGCAGACCCCAATAGCTGCCACTGCTGGCTGTGTAACAGCCCCTGCTGTGGAAAAAGCAGATTTTAATAAAGATTCCAATTTTTTATCCACTGGATCTTTGAACATTTGAACATTATCTACTGGACATGTCAGTGATTTGTTCACAGAAGAGATGGCTGCATCCACCGTAGGAACATTCCATCTCTGGGTGAACTTTTCCTCCATGGGATAGATCACCGGAAACCTTTTAGGCGGAACAAATAGTTTATCAGGATGTTCCCAGTCCTGGTATATAAGTCCTTCCAATAATGGATGTATTGGAAAGGAGCAATTAACCTGGGGAGCTTTTAGCGACCCCAATGAGGAGACAGCAGTAGTTGATGGTTCAACAAGAGGCATTTTAAATGCAGATCGAACCATGTCAGTTAGGGTCTGGACCCACAATCTTTCAGTCTGTGATGCTGAAAATGGTTCATCTACTGTCGATTCCTCAAAAACAGAGCTAACCTCCTCCTGATCCCCTTCAGGTAGGTCGGTCCCTTCCTGGGACTGTTGCTCTGCCAACAGGCACTCTAATGGAGGTGATGGAGATCTGGCGCGCTTTCTTTCCTGTAGAGAAGAAGCGATCAATGCAGCCAATCTCTGCTCCAATCCCTCCAGAGTTGAGGAAAAAACCTCCTCTGTTATATATGCAGGAGCAGGTGGACTGAGGACAGCCGCAGTACCTGGCACTCCCGGGGGTTCCTTATGGGTATTAACCTCTGATTTCTCAGGGGAGGAGGGTGCAGATGACTGCTCCAGATCCTCAGAGCCCGATGGAGACCCCCTACACTTCCTGAGAGGTATATCTCAGAGTTTTTTAGGCGGCATATTCCTTAGTTCAAAGCTGAGGTATTCCAGCCGCAATACACCCCTTACTGAAATAGTCTAATGCAATTTGCTGCTATGTACATCAGTGGGTGTCTACTAATGCGTCTTTCTGGGGATGCCTGTATCAACCGCCCGCTGTAAGCCCCTATACCATGCTACCAGCTCCTTTTCATGCTCTGTGTCCATAGCAAGCAGCGTGGACTGAGTCCTTTTATCTTGCTGGGACGCCCGCACATGCGCAGAAGCGCTGGGCGCACAGAGCGCGTCATCCGCCAGGCTCCGCCCCCTTTTTTGAAGCTAAACCTTATAAAAGGAAAGCATGTGTGCGCGCGCACGCGCGTGCACGTGTGCGCTCTTGGCGCCATGTAGGGAGAGGAGCCAGGGTCCCTGTTTCACCAGGACTCGGGGATGGAAGGAAACTACTTGGCAGCATGACAGAGGAATGCAGCTTCCCTGATAGAGAGCTCACTCATCTGCCTGGACTTTCACCATGGAAGGAATAGTCCCAAGAAAAAAGACGTTCCACAGCGGCCTCTAGTGGACAAACACAGGTACCGCACTTTTGTCTTTTTTTTTTTTTTTTTTTAAAACCTCCTTTATGAAAAAACATTTCCAGGTTTACAGTTTTTTTAAAACTTCCCTTATGAAAAAACATTTCTAGGATTTCTTAGGCATATACAGCTATTAGCGGGAATACCCTTTAGGTAACAGGCAGAAAGACATATTAGGCTTGGGGGTCCCCTCAATAGAACCAAGTTCCTGAGGGGCCCCCACTTACCTTTTCCCCGCCGCAGGACTTTGTTTGGTCCACAGAAGCCCAAACTTCACCTCTCACGGCAGGCATTGTACTAGACCTTCAGGGACCGGGTTCCCAAGGATTCCACTCCCCTGGACCTGTATAGCACCCTGCACAGATAGCCTCTTGGTTTTGAGTATGACCAGAGCTCTGGATCCCAGGGTCCAGCCCTCCTAAGAGAGGCATTACAGGCAAAACCCTGCTCTTCTCTGCAAGGCCCGGGTACCGACCGTTTAGCTATGAAGCTTTTTTGGTCGGATCCGGAATAGCTTGCTAAGGCCCAGAGAACCTGTACACAAGCCCAGATGAATACATGTTAACCTTGGCCAACACCTTAGACACTGGCAAAAAACTGAGGTACTCCCGGATGGGAGGGGCTTATATAGGGGAGGGTACTTCCTGTTTTGGAAGTTGCCAGTGCCAGCACCTGAAGGTAATTCTATATAACCCACATAGTAATGACTATGCTGCTCTGTGTCCCGTGATGTATGAACAAGAAAGAGAGGGCGGCGCCCTCCGAGTCTCCGGCACGGAGTTCCGCCCCCCTGCTCCCATCATGATGGAAAGAGCACAGCGAGTGAGCGCTGCGTCATGATGTCATGCGCTCCATGCTGGAATGCAGCGTCAATGAGGTGGGCGGGGGACCGGCGTCCGCGTCAGTCACGCACGGCGCAGATGTTGCTATGGTGGTGAGAAAAGCCCAGACACCGCAGACAAACATGATTCGGGGTCGGGCATGTGCCCTCTAAGGAAAAAGAAAGCACCGCCAGGGCCCGGCGCACCAAGTGCCTGATCCAAGGACGCTGTAAGCATATGCCACTGGCATGAACAGCCCCGTGCTGCTATTCCAACGCAGCGAGAGACCAATGTCTATCCTATGGATTCACACTAAAGAGGGGAAAGCAAACACAAAACGTTTCACATAAAGGGCAAATACATAAAGAGAAAACAACGTATTTATCCAAAAATATTGCATATTAATTTTATATAAAAGGAGAAAAAACCCCGGCAGCAAACATAGATCACAGATAGCACCATACATATATATACAGATATATCCAACAGGATATAATTATTAGTTGAAAAATAAATAATAATAACAATAACTACGGTAATAAGCAAAAAACCAAAATAAAGGACATTCATCATAGAACTGATCAAGGTCAAAAGGTAATTGTAACAAAAAGAAAGAAAATGGCCCAGAATGCTGTCAGGGAAAAGAAGTGTCACTCTGAGGGACACATATCTCTTCAGGGGGCGGGTTCCGGGTTTGCTTCCCACTCAGATCCCCCCCGAGGTGAATCCCTCAAGGAAAGGTCTGAAGGAGATAGCCTCGTTTAAACCTGGGGGCCGGGTTGCGTGCAGGCGAAAGATCCATCTTTGCTCGATCTGCAATAGGATCTTATTCCAGTTGCCGCCACGCAAACCCGGGTGTACCCTATACAATATCAAGAATGTAATTTTGGGAAATTTCCCAGCATGGAAAGCCGAGACATGTCGGCCCAAAGGTAAACTTGGGTTACAGGACCTCATTGAGGCTATGTGCCTATATGCCCTTTTCCCAAATTTCTGGATGGTTTTACCCACATAAAAACATGCAGATTCGCATGTAAGTAGGTAGACCA
Organism: Rana muscosa; assembly: GCA_029206835.1. Taxonomy (NCBI): domain Eukaryota; kingdom Metazoa; phylum Chordata; class Amphibia; order Anura; family Ranidae; genus Rana; species Rana muscosa. The sequence goes on along the minus strand of CM055123.1, from coordinate 364,955,562 downwards.
CCCCAAAGGTGCGACAGTTGGCGTAGTGTTTGGAGGTGTATTTCTCACCATTGGGTAAGATCACCTCCTTTTTGACATTGATGAACTGACAATATGGGCATCCTCCACAGCTGAATGTTCCAAAACGTTTACAGGGATCTTGTTTGCCCCCACTCCCCATATATTCGCTCGCTACCAAGCGATCTCTTAGAGATCCGGCTCTCTTGAAAGTGAAGGATGGGCGGTCCTGTACAAATGGGCCGATAGTAGGATCGAGTTTGAGAACAAGCCAGTATTTCTCAATTATGGTCTTAATTTTTGTATGCTGATTAGAGAACTTAGTGATGATTCTAATAGGATTCATTTTATTTTGGTTACTGGCAGACATGGGATTATAAATCATGCATGACGCGAAGCAAGGCGACGCCCGGCGCCATTTTAAATGAGGGCAACCAGGCTTTTGTTGCCAGTGTTCACCTAGCGTCCCTAGCAGCGAAATCGTTGGCGGAGGATAAGGTCTGTTCTCGTGGAGGATATTTCAGAAATCAAGTGTTGGGGCAGTGGCAGCGTGATGGTGGCAATGTGCTGTGCTGTGCTGGGGGACATGTAATGTTGGCAATGTGCTGTGCTGGGGGACATGTAATGGTGGCAATGTGCTGTGCTGGGGTACATGTGATGGTGGCAATGTGCTGTGCTGGTGGACATGTGATGGTGGCAATGTGCTGTGCTGGGGGACATGTGATGGTGGCAATGTGCTGTGCTGGGGGACATGTGATGTTGGCAATGTGCTGTGCTGGGGGACATGTAATGTTGGCAATGTGCTGTGCTGGGGGACATGTAAAGTTGGCAATGTGCTGTGCTGGGGGACATGTAATGGTGGTAATGTGCTGCGGGCGATGCGATTTGGCGGGGGGGTGATGCTATGTGTTGGGGGGTAGGTAATGCGATTTAGTGGGGGTGATGCGATTTGGCAGGGGGACGATGCGATGTGACGGGGGTGATGCGAGGTGCTCGTGCGATGCGATACAATTTGGCGGGGGGGGGGGGCAATGCGATGTGCTGGAGCAATGCGATTTGGTGGTGGGGGCGATTCGATGTGCTGGGGCGATGTGATGCAATTTGGCGGGGGGGGGGGGGGTGCGATTTGGCGGGGCGATGTGATGCGATTTGGCGAGGGGCAATGCGATGTGCTGGGGCGATGCAATTTGGTGGGGGCGATGTGCTGGGGGCGATGCGATTTGGCAGGGGGGCGATGCAATGTGCTCGGGCAATGTGATGCAATTTGGCGGGGGGCGATGCGATGGGGGCAATGCGATTTGGCGGGGGGATGCGATGTGCTGGGGCGATGCAATTTGGCGGGGGGCCATGCGATGTGCTGGGGCGATGCAATTTGGTGGGGGGCGATGCGATTTGGTGGGTGGGTGATGTGATGTGCTGGGGGTGATGCGATTTGGTGGGCGATGTACTAAAAAAATGGTGGGTTCAGTCAGCGCAAAAGAAAAAAACTGTGAAAATATGGAACCCCAGAAGAGGTTCCCTAAAGCAGCTGTGCACTCAAGGTCAATATATCACACTCCTTGCAAATAACATGTACAAATAGAATAGTGCAGCGCTAAATAACTTAATAAATTCTAAACAAGTCCAAAAAGAATCAAGGAAAAAATGGTCCCAAAATTCAGTATGAACAATAACAAATGAAAGGAAAAAAGTTGCTAGATGTGGAAAATCCTCAAAAGTGATCAGAGTGCTTGAAAACAATATATCAATAGTGCTTCAATACATGTGTTCCCGTCACCAACTTCACAGGCCGCTCACCTCAAAGATTGGGTCTCTGAGCTAACAGAAGACCAAGACACACATTCCCCTTGGAGGGGTATAATTATAGATGAATCCTGTCTTCAGATGATCATTAACAAATGGCGATGCTCCTCTAAACATTAATTCTCAGCAGTATTCATGTAAAACATAAAGACAACCATAGTGCTCTCTGTTTCATTTAAAAACGATCACATTTATTAAAGTCTCACTTACATAAAAAGCACTGAGCCCAGTGCTAGGAACATGAGCCTCCTGTTTTATAGACACAGCGTCTTTCGGTTGCAAGCTTCTGGGTATTGCTGGATGGAATGTCACATAATGGTCCCCCAAAAAAAAAAAAAAAAGCACCCCTGTCCTGCCCTGCTCTTGCCCAATGGCGAACGCAAGCGTCGTTCTGGTGTCATATGTAAACAGCAATTGCACCATGCATGTGAGGTATCACCGCGAAGGTCAGATCGAGGGCAGTAATTTTAGCAGTAGACCTCCTCTGTAAATCTAACGGCGTAACCTGTAAAGGCTTTTAAAGGCTTTTAAAAATGTATGTAGTTTGTCGCCAATGTGCGTTTGTGCGAAATTTTAAAGCTTGTCGTGTTTGGTATCTATGTACTCGGCCTAAGATCATCTTTTTTATTTCATCAAACATTTGGGCAATATAGTGTGTTTTAGTGCATTAAAATTAAAAAAAGTGTATTTTTTCCCCAAAAAATGCGTTTGAAAAATCGCTGCGCAAATACTGTGTAGAAAAAAAAAATGCAACACCCACCATTTTAATCTGTAGGGCCTTTGCTTTAAAAATATATATAAATGTTTGGGGGTTCTACATAATTTTCTTGCAAAAAAAAAAAAATGTTTTCATGTAAACAAAAAGTGTCAAAAAGGGCTTTGTCTTCAAGTGGTTAGAAGAGTGGATGTAAGCTTCCTAATGTTGTGTATAAAATGCCAGAACAGTTCAAAACCCCCCAAATGACCCCATTTTGGAAAGTAGACACCCCAAGCTATATACTGAGAGGCATGTCGAGTCCATGGAATATTTTATATGTTGACACAAGTTGCGGAAAAAAGACAATTTATTTATTTTTATTTATTTTTTTGCACAAAGTTGTCACTAAATGATATATTGCTCAAACATGTCATGGGCATATGTGGAATTACACCCCAAAATACATTCTGTTGCTTCTCCTGAGTACGGGGATACCACATGTGTGAGACTTTTTGGGAGCCTAGCCGCGTACGGGACCCCAAAACCAAGCACCGCCTTCAGGCTTTCTAAGGGTGTAAATTTTTGATTTCACTTCTCACTGCCTATCACAGTTTCGGAGGCCATGGAATGCCCAGATGGCACAAAACCCCCCCAAATGACCCATTTTTGGAAAGTAGACACCCCAAGCTATTTGCTGAGAGGTATGGTGAGTATTTTGCAGATCTCGCTTTTTGTCACAAAGTTTTGAAAATCAAAAAAAAATAAAAAAATAATATATTTTCTTTCTTAATTTTCAAAAACAAATGAGAGCTGTAAAATACTCACCATGCCTCTCAGCAAATAGCTTGGGGTGTCTACTTTCCAAAATAGGGTCATTTGGGGGGGTTTTGTGCTATTTTGGCATTTTATGGTCTTCGAAACTGTGATAGGTAGTGAGGAGTGAGATCAAAAATTTGCGCCCTTAGAAATCCTGAAGGCGGTGCTTGGTTTTCGGGGGCCCGTACGCGGCTAGGCTCCCAAAAAGTCCCACACATGTGGTATCCCCATACTCAGGAAAAGCAGCAAAATGTATTTTGGGGTGCAATTCCACATATAACCATGGCATGTGTGAGCAATATATCATTTAGTGTCAACTTTTTGTAATTTTTTATTTTTTTTGGTCATTATTCAATCACTTGAGACAAAAAAAAAAATATTCAATGGGCTCAACATGCCTCTCAGAAATTTCCTTGGGGTGTCTGCTTTCCAAAATGGGGTCATTGGGGGGGGGGTTTGTACTGCCCTGCCATTTTAGCACCTCAAGAAATGAGATAGGCAGTCATAAATTAAAAGCTGTGTAAATTCCAGAAAATGTACCCTAGTTTGTAGACGCTATAACTTTTGCGCAAACCAATAAATATACGCTTATTGACATTTTTTTTATTAAAGACATGTGGCTGAATACATTTTGGCCTAAATGTATGACTAAAATTGAGTTTATTCAATTTTTCTTATAACAAAAAGTAATCAAATACCATTAAAAGAAAGCTCTATTTGTGGGAAGAAAAGGACGCAAATTTCGTTTCGGTACAACATTGCATGTCTGCACAATTTACAGTTAAAGCAGCGCAGTGCAAAATTTTGAAAACAGCTCTGGTCCTTTAGCTACAAAATGGTCTGGGGCTTAAGTGGTTAACTTTGCCTAGGCCCATCAGTGATTACAGTTATATTCTGGGGAGACTGTTTGCTGAACTAAGTTTATTAGTCTCTCTAGCTTTACCAAGTTAGCGATCATCGCTATCCCCTTTGGATTACAGTTTGTTCTTTATGTGCACCACCGAGTTTTGCTAGCAAAGATTCTTCAACAAACTATACCCCAAGTTATAGTCAGGCCTGACTGGGTAGTATAGGACATTGCTGGGCACCATTTTCTTGCTCACGAGGGAGGATAGCTGCAGCGGGGTTATTATATTGTCATTGCATTGCTGAATGTTATACCCTTTTGATGTGTACACCTACCTTGCAGGGATCTGCATGAGACACTGTAATAAATTACCTTTTATACTTTTACCAATAGTAAAAAGTTATAGTTAAGTAATTTGGTTGTCAGTGTAAATTACTGCACTGGGATAAAGGGGTTGTGCCATATAACAGTATAGAGATAGTACGGTTATACCACCTTTCCTCTGTCCTAACTGTGCCACGAGAGGTTAGAGCCAATTGCCAGGGGTTGACAGCGGTGCACTACAAGGCACAAAACAAACAAGAAGCCCTCTTAAACTGAGGGTATCGCTATATATATAACAGACAAAGTTGTTTGTGCAACTAGTTGTAAATAAGCAGTTTTTTAAATACTCCCACCATCCCATATAACACCAGAACACAAGCCCCATTTTTCAACATTATTATGAACCTCTTTCCTGGGCTCATCATCTTCTGGAACAACACGATCCGGCTTTGACAACCACTAACTCCTTCTTCTCTGCTATGTCCCAGCTGTATGCTGATCCTTTTCTCCAGCAGACTGCAGAATTCACGCTCAGCAGACTCCAGCAAGGCCTAAGGTCTGTTGAAGACTATGTGTCGGACTTTCGTGTTCTGAGCACAGATACCCAGTGGAATATGGCCGCCCTCCACCATCAGTTTCGTCTCGGACTTTCCGATTCTTTAAAAGACGAACTAGCCCATCTGGGCATACCCACATCCCTGGAAGATTTGATCAACTCTGTTATTCAGATCGATCGGCGGCTACGAGAAAGACAATCGGAGAGGACCAATACCACGCCACCAGTATCTTCTAGTACCATCTCCTCTCTCTCTGCAATCTCCACCAGGACACGGGAAGTGCCCATGAGGAACAAGGGGTACAATGACTCATCCTGTGGAAGTTTCCCTAGACCACCTCTGTCTTCTTCGGAACGCCTACGGCGACAACGTAACAGACTTTGCTTTTACTGCGGAAAGACTGGCCATTTCATACAGACTTGTCCTGTGAAACCTGACAAAGCCGCTTCTCCACTGCCCTACATGATGCATCTTCCCGGAAGGGGCCAGTCCCACCTTTCCCTTCCGCTCCAGCTCCAGCTATCTGAAAGGACTATTCTTGTATCCGCTATTATAGATTCTGGCGCTTGCAGCTGCTTTGTGGATTCAGCATTTGCCACTTTACATCAGCTGTCTCTATGTACCAATAAGCAGGGATTTGCCGTTCATCTGGCAGATGGCTCTGGTCTCAAGTCCGGGCCTGTAACCCAAGAGACTGTACCCATCTCCTGCCAAACTTCCTCTGGGCACCGGGAACTTCTCCGTCTGGATGTGATCACCTCACCCATGTTTCCTATTATTCTGGGGTTACCTTGGCTAAAGGCCCATAATCCCCATATTGACTGGTGCTCTGGAGATGTCTCCTTCTCATCCAATTATTGCCGGACACATTGTTTTCCTGAAGGGACTTTTAATCCTGCTTCGCTCCTCAGTATCTCCCCGGACCCCGAAACACTGAAACTGGTACCTCTTGCCTACCATGAATTCCTAGACGTCTTCAACAAGAAAAGTGCAGATACCTTGCCTCCACACAGGACTTACGATTGCCCCATAGAACTTTTACCAGGATCAGAGATCCCTTTCGGCCGAATTTATCCGCTTTCGGAGCCTGAATTGGAAGCCCTGCGCAAATACATAGACGAAAGCCTGGAGAAAGGGTTTATTCGGCACTCCTCTTCGCCAGCAGGGGCTGGTATTTTCTTCTTGGAAAAGAAAGACCACTCTCTGAGGCCCTGTATTGACTACTGGGATCTTAATAAGATAACTGTCAAAAATCGATACCCGCTTCCGCTGATCCTTGAATTGTTCCAGAGGTTGCGAGGAGCACGGATATTTACCAAACTTGACTTGAGGGGAGCTTACAACTTAGTCCAGATCAAGGAGGGACATGAATGGAAGACAGCCTTTAGGACACGCTTCAGGCATTTTGAGTACTTAGTTATGCCCTTCAGTCTCTGCAATGCCCCTGCCACCTTCCAGCACCTGGTAAATGATGTGTTCCGGGACTTTCTTGATCTATTTATTATAGTTTACCTGGATGATATCCTTATTTTCTCCGATACGAAGGAATTACATCGTACTCATGTGAGGAAGGTCTTGAGTAGACTTCGTGAACATCACCTCTATGCCAAAGCTGAGAAGTGTGACTTTGAAAAGCAGACTATACAGTTTCTCGGACTTGTCATCTCTGATGATGGTATAGCCATGGATCCTCAGAAGGTCGCTGCAGTCCTAGAATGGCCGGTTCCGACTGACAGGAAAGCGGTGCAAAGGTTTGTGGGATTTGCCAATTTTTATAGAAAGTTCATTAAAACTTTTCCGGCATAATCTCTCCCATCACTCAGCTAACCAAACAACATGTCCCTTTTCGATGGACCTCGGAAGCACAAGTATCCTTTGAACAACTAAAGACCCTGTTCACTTCAGCTCCCATCCTGAAGCATCCTGACCCATCCCTGGCCTATGTCTTGGAGGTAGATGCCTCCGAAAGTGCCATTGGGGCTATTCTTTCCCAGCGACAAGGTCCCAAATCTCTACTACATCCCGTAGCCTTCTTCTCCAAAAAACTGAACCCGTCTGAAAGAAACTATGACGTTGGTGATCGGGAATTGCTAGCCATTAAAGCGGCACTTGAGGAATGGCGTTACTTGTTAGAGGGAGCCTCTCACCCTATCCTCATTTTTACCGACCATAAAAATTTGGAATATTTAAGAACAGCCAAGCGACTAAGACCCCGGCAGGCAAGATGGGCGTTATTTTTCTCCCGCTTCATATTCCACATCACTGTCACGTACCTGGTGGTGACGAGCCCGGTTAGCAGAGGGAGGCCTCCCTTACGGCTCCCACCAGCGGCCCCTGATGGTAAAACAGGAGTCACGGAGGTGGAAGGGGTACGAGTGCCTGGCAGGATCAAGGAGAACCGCAGGTGATCAGGAACCAGCAGGTGAGAAGACAGGAACCAGGAACCACAGCAGATGACCCGGACCGGGAGGCACAGCAGGTAGACTGGAACTACTGAGCAGCAGCAGGTGAGCAGGAACCAGCAGAGGAGTAGGCAGGAACCAGGAACTACAGCAGATGAGCAGACAGGAACCAGGAACTACAGCAGATGAGCAGACAGGAACCAGGAACCACAGCAGATGACCCGGACCGGAAGGCACAGCAGGTAGACTGGAACCACTGAGCAGCAGCAGGTGAGTAAACAGGAACCAGGAACTACGGCAGGTGGCCCGGACCGGGAGGCACAGCAGGTGGACTGGAACCACTGAACAGGAGCGGGTGAACAGAGCCTGGATCAGGCAGGATCAACAGACAAGCCGGGGTCGGGTACACTGGCGGGCAGCGAGGTACAGAAGGATCAGGCAATACTGAAGTCAGAAACAGGCCGATGGTCAGGTACAGGTAGATAGCAGGAAGGTCTCAGGAAGCCGGGTCAGATACAGGTGATTTGAGCAGATCAGGTCACTTGGGGTGAATGCTGTAGAGCAGACAGCAGGGACTGTCTGCAAGTGAGGAGTTTAAATAGCCCTTCGGGCGTCACCTGCGGGGGCGGGAACCAGGAAGTCCAGGGCGTCTGTTCCTGACAGGGTTTCCATGACATTGCCCCCCCCAAGGGGCAGCCTCCGGATGCCCCTAGGTGTAAACTTCTCGGGGTGAGACCTCCTGAAGGCGTGCATCAGGTCTTTGGCGTGAATGTTCTCTTCCGGTTCCCAAGAGTTCTCCTCTGGTCCGTAACCCTTCCATTTTATTAAAAATTGACTCTGGCTATTTCTTTTTCGTGCGTCCAGAATAGCTTCTACCTCGAATTCCTGTTCCCCGTCTATGATGACGGGATCAGGGCGAGTCGGGGTCCGACCTGGGAATGGGTTGGAGACTGATGGTTTCAGCAGAGAAACGTGAAAAACAGGGTGGACCCTCAGGGAGTCGGGGAGCTCCAGCTCGTAGGCCACCTCGTTAATTTTCCTTTTGACAGGAAATGGCCCTAGAAACTTGGGGCCCAATTTCCTGGACGGACAAGCCAATCTTAGATTGATGGTAGAAAGCCATACTTGGTCGCCTGGTGCCAGCACTAATTCACCCCGTCTCCTCCTGTCGTAGACCATCTTGTTATACTCCTGAGTTCTTGCCATGGTTTCGCGTAGAAGTTGGTTGTTAGAAGAGAAGAAATTCACCTTTTCCAGAACTGCGGGCACCGAGCACTCAGGGAGAGAGTTGGGCAGAAATGTGGGGTGAAACCCGAAGTTTGCAAAAAATGGGGTCTGGTTAGTTGCGGAGTGGATGGAGTTATTGTAAGAGAACTCCGCTAGCGGAAGCAGGGAGAGCCAGTCATTCTGAGCAAAGGAGGAAAAACAACGCAAATATTGCTCGAGAGTCTGATTTGTTCTCTCCGTCTGTCCGTTGGTTTGAGGGTGGTAAGCCGAAGAGAATGATAGCTCTATTCCCAGGGTCTTGCAGAGGGACCTCCAGAACTGGGAGGTAAATTGTACCCCCCGATCGGAGACTATATTAGCGGGTACCCCGTGGAGCCTGACGACTTCTTTAATGAACATTTGTGCAGTTTCCGAGGCCGAGGGGGTCCCTCTCATAGGGACAAAATGTGCCATCTTGGACAGGCGGTCCACAATCACAAAGATGGTGGTGTGGTTCTCAGCCGGGGGCAGCTCGACTATGAAGTCGATAGAAAGCATTTTCCACGGTCTATCTGGAACGGGTAAGGGCTTCAGTAGTCCCCAGGCTTTGGATCTGGACCCCTTATTCCGGGCACATGTAGTACAGGACTCCACGAACCTCCTGCAGTCCTCGCGTAGTCGAGGCCACCAGAAGGTACGTTGTACCAACTCAGTGGTCTTGGCCACGCCAAAGTGCCCAGCAAGGGCGTGATCGTGGCAGAGCTCAAGCACGGCTATCTTTAGTTCTTCTGGTACGTATATCCTGTCTTGATGCCAGAGTAATCCATCCTTGGTTTGCAGATCCAGTTCAGAAGAGGGTTCCTGTCTGGTGGTGGCTTGTCTGATCCGGGTGAGTAGGTCCTCCTGAAGTAGAAGAAAGTTCCCAGGAGCGAGGATTGTATCGGGTGAGGAGAGTTCTTTGGATCCATGAAACATTCGGGACAAGGCGTCAGGTTTAGTGTTCTTGGCACCGGGGCGGTATGTCACATGGAAGGAGAACCGGGAAAAAAACAGGGCCCATCTGGCTTGTCGTGGTTTAAGTCTTTTTGCAGTTTTCAGGTACTCTAAGTTCTTATGGTCGGTGAATACTAAGATCGGGTGAGCAGCACCTTCAAGTAAATACCTCCATTCCTCCAGGGCGGACTTGATCGCCAAGAGTTCCCGGTCTCCCACATCATAATTCTTTTCTGCCGCAGATAATTTGCGAGAAAAGAAAGCCACCGGATGAAGCAAAGCCTTGGTTCCTTGCCTCTGTGACAATATTGCTCCTACTGCAACCTCCGAAGCATCTACCTCAAGCACAAATGGTAGGGAGGAATCAGGGTGTTTTAAGATGGATGCAGAGGTGAAGAGCCCTTTGAGATCCTCAAAGGCCTTTTGGGCCTCAGGGGACCAGTGGAAACGGGTACCTTGCTTGGTTAGCTGGGTAATGGGAGCAATGATGGCGGAGAACCCCCGGATAAATTTACGGTAAAAGTTGGCGAATCCAACGAACCGTTGGATTCCCTTCTTATCCACTGGCGCTGGCCAGTCCAAGATTGCGGTGATCTTCTGTGGGTCCATCCTGATGCCTTCGCCAGAGATGATTAATCCCAGAAATGCTATGCTCTTTCGCTCAAACTCGCATTTCTCAGCCTTCGCATATAGACTATGCTGTCGAAGCCGGTCTAACACACTTCTGACATGCCTGCGATGGGAGTCAAGGGAGGAAGAGAAGATTAGTATGTCATCTAAATAAGCAATCACAAAGAGATCTAAAAAGTCCCGAAGTACATCATTAATAAAATACTGGAAGGTGGCAGGGGCATTGCACAGCCCGAAGGGCATCACTAAATACTCGAAATGTCCGAACCGGGAGCGGAAGGCAGTTTTCCACTCATCGCCCTCCTTGATTCGAACCAGGTTATAGGGCCCCCCGGAGGTCGAGTTTAGTAAAAATGACAGCAGTTCCCAATCTTTGGAATAACTCTGGTACCAGAGGGAGAGGATAGCGATTTTTAATGGTGACCTTGTTTAGTTCACGGTAGTCCACACATGGCCTGAGGGTGTGGTCCTTCTTCTCCACAAAGAAAATGCCTGCGCCTGCTGGCGACGTAGAGGGGCGAATGAACCCCTTTAAAAGGTTCTCATTGATGTAATCCTTCAGGGCCCCCTGTTCTACCTCCGTTAAAGGGAAAATCCTACCAAAAGGAATAGCTGCTCCGGGGAGTAGATCAATGGGACAGTCGTAGGCTCGGTGGGGTGGTAGTGTCTCTGCCCCCTGTTTACTAAACACATCGAGAAAGTCCAGGTAAGCGTCAGGGATGGCCTGACGTATTCCGGCCTCAGTGTCGGTACACATTAAGGTGGCAGGCCCAGGAGGTTTGTGTGAGCCGCAGGAACGTTGGCAGTAGGAGGAAGGAAAAGTGACCACCCCTGTGACCCAGTTGATGGTAGGATTATGGGCTTGTAGCCAGGGCATACCGAGAATTATGGGGAACAGTGGAGAGGAGATAATGTCCAGCTGTAGATATTCTCGGTGCTCCCCGGTAGAGGTGGAGACAGTGACGGGTAGGGGAGCCGTCTCTTCGACTACGGGCCCCGACTTGATAATGGACCCATCAGCCAGGTGAACCCGTAGGCCATGGGTCTTGGGAAGTAGAGGAATCAGTTGAGTACGGGCAAAAGTTGAGTCCATGAAGCAACTACAGGCCCCAGAGTCAATAATTGCGACTACTTGTAGGGTCCTTCCTGGGAGCTGCAGGGAGATAGAAAGAGCAAAGTGAGAAGAGGATCTAGTCTGAGGGTTGATCACAGCAGGGAATACTGACAAGCACTTACGGAGCTTCAGGGGACAGTTCCTAACAAAGTGACCGGGCTCCCCGCAGTACAGGCACAAGTTATGCTTGCGTCGGCGTTGGCGTTCCTCCGGAGTAAGGGAAGGGCGGAGGACCCCAAGCTACATGGGTTCGGGAGCATCGTACGAGGGAGTCGAGGGTGCTGCAGGAGCTGGGTGCAGATGACTGGGGACCCGGGGAAGCATCCAGGTCGGCCGGGTAAAGCCCGTGGCCCTCTCAGCCCTCCGTTCCCTCAGGCGTCGGTCAATCTGAATTGTCAGATCGATCAGCAGGTTCAGATTTTCTGGTATTCCTACCCTAGCCAGTTCGTCCTTCAGGGGGTCAGAAAGGCCTATACGAAACTGGTGATGGAGGGCAGCGTCATTCCAGCTGGTGTCTGCGCTCCAGCGCCTAAATTCGGCTACATAATCTTCCGCTGCTCTGCGTCCCTGCTGAAGGGTCCGCAGGGCGTTTTCTGCAGTGACCGAGAGCTGAGGGTCCTCGTACAATTTGGCCATGGCGTCAAAAAGAAGTGTAAGGCTGTCCAAGGATGCATCCTTGCGTTCTAGCAGGCGGTGGGCCCAGTTCTGTGGGTCTCCGGATAGTAGTGAAATTACAAAGCCCACCTTGGTAGCTTCTAAGGAAAAGGTGCGGGGCTGTAAGGCAAAGTACAACTCACAAGAGTTCCGGAAGGCCCTGAACTTGCTCCGATCCCCGGAGAATTTTTCGGGTGTAGGAACCCTGGGTTCAGGGGAAAGCATGACCACCGTGGGCGCAGCTCCTGCCCCGGCAGAGGAAGTGGAAGCGCGTGGATCCCCTTGAGCTCCATCGGGGTTGGTGAGGGCCCGCACGTGTCCTTCCAGGTGAGCGTAGCCTTGCTGGAGGCTCTTGACGGCCTCGGTCAGTCCCGCCAGGTGTCGGCATAGTTCCTCCATAGGTGAGGCTCCCTGCTCGGGCTCAGACATGGCTGTCTGCTACTGTCACGTACCTGGTGGTGATGAGCCCGGTTAGCAGAGGGAGGCCTCCCTTACGGCTCCCACCAGCGGCCCCTGATGGTAAAACAGGAGGCACGGAGGTGGAAGGGGTACGAGTGCCTGGCAGGATCAAGGAGAACCGCAGGTGATCAGGAACCAGCAGGTGAGAAGACAGGAACCAGGAACCACAGCAGATGACCCGGACCGGGAGGCACAGCAGGTAGACTGGAACTACTGAGCAGCAGCAGGTGAGCAGGAACCAGCAGAGGAGTAGGCAGGAACAAGGAACTACAGCAGATGAGCAGACAGGAACCAGGAACTACAGCAGATGAGCAGACAGGAACCAGGAACCACAGCAGATGACCCGGACCGGAAGGCACAGCAGGTAGACTGGAACCACTGAGCAGCAGCAGGTGAGTAAACAGGAACCAGGAACTACGGCAGGTGGCCCGGACCGGGAGGCACAGCAGGTGGACTGGAACCACTGAACAGGAGCGGGTGAACAGAGCCTGGATCAGGCAGGATCAACAGACAAGCCGGGGTCGGGTACACTGGCGGGCAGCGAGGTACAGAAGGATCAGGCAATACCGAAGTCAGAAACAGGCCGATGGTCAGGTACAGGTAGATAGCAGGAAGGTCTCAGGAAGCCGGGTCAGATACAGGTGATTTGAGCAGATCAGGTCACTTGGGGTGAATGCTGTAGAGCAGACAGCAGGGACTGTCTGCAAGTGAGGAGTTTAAATAGCCCTTCCGGCGTCACCTGCGGGGGGCGCGCGCGCACGCAAACGGGAACCAGGAAGTCCAGGGCGTCTGTTCCTGGCAGGGTTTCCATGACAATCACCTTCCGTCCAGGCTCCAAAAATGGCAAACCTGACGCGCTCTCGCGCATGTTCCATTATCCAGTCCAACCTTCTGAGCCAGACACTATTCTGCCTGCCAAGAATTTCCTTCTTCTCCAACCGGACCTGATTTCCCAAATAAAGGCAGATGTGACTGAGCACCCACCTTCTCACGATTTACCTCTCCAGTTTAAGGACGGACTCTATTTCCACAATGAACAGATTTTTGTTCCAGAACAGGTCAGAGTCTCTGTTCTCAAGCGATGCCATGATCACCCCCTGGCAGGCCATTTCGGCATTCACAAGACTGCAGACCTGATTTTACATTCCTTTTGGTGGCCTGACCTGACACAGGACTGTAACAAATACGTAAAATCTTGTGTCACATGCCTGCGCTGTTAAACCAATCGAGCCAAGACTTGGGGTCTCCTAGAAAGTCTCCCTATATCAAAGAAACCCTGGAGTATGATATCCATGGATTTCATCGTGGAACTTCCCCCATCTGAGAATTTCACCTCCATATTTGTCGTGGTAGACCGCCTGACCAAAATGGCACATTTTGTACCCCTACAAGGCACCCCGTCTGCCGCTGAGACGGCCTCCACATTCATCAAAGAAATTGTAAAACTGCATGGAGTCCCCGATAACATTGTACAGGGGTGCAGTTCACTTCAAGATTTTGGAGGTCCCTGTGTGAAGCATTAAACATTGAACTCTGTCTGTCCACTGCTTACCATCCTCAGACAAATGGACAGACAGAGAGGACTAATCAGACTTTGGAGCAATACCTACGGTGCTTCACCTCCTTCTCTCAAGATGATTGGTCTTTTCTTCTTCCACTGGCGGAGTTTTCCTATAACAACTCCATTCACTCTGCTACCAAGCAATCTCCTTTTTATGCTAACTATGGATATCACCCTTCCTTTTTGCCTGAGGTGCCCATAGAATCCTCTGTACCTGCTGTACAGGACAGAATGGACTTTTTTAACTCCAACAAAGTGCTCCAGGATACCATCTCTAAAGCCCAGATAAGCAACAAAAGGTTATTTGACAAGAAGAGAAGGGGTAACTTGAACCTGGAAACAGGAGACAAGATCTGGTTGTCTACTGCAAATTTAAAACTCAGGTGTCCTTCCAAAAAACTTGGCCCTAAATTTTTGGAGCCTTTGGCCTCGTACACACGACCGAGTTTCTCGTTGTAAAAAACACGTCGTTTTTTTCGACGAGATTCTTGTTAAGCTTGTCGATTTTCTCGTCAAGCTTTCTATGCGTACACACTGTCATTTCCCAATTTCCTCATTGTTCTCCGTGCTCACGTCCAGCACGTACGACGGCACTATAAAGGGGAAGATCTTTTTTCTTGGCGCCACCCCTTGGGCTGCTTTTGCTGATCTCGTGTTACCGCGTGTGAAGTAAAAGTTTGGGAAGAGACGATTCGCGCTTTTCAGTCTTCGTACTTTTCAGATCGTTTTCTGCCGTTCAGTTTGTGCTTGTGGGTTCGTATCTTGACTTTCAGGGCGTCTAGGCAGGTCGTATCTGTTTTACAGTGCGTTCTTGCCTGTTCATTTCTGATTTTCAGTTCGTTATTCATAGGCCTTGCTGTTCTAAAGTGCGTTCTGTTCTGTACGTTCTGATTAGACGACCGTTTCCTAGCCATGTCGCCTGGACGTTCTCGTCGTCGAGTTCGTGCTGTGCGTGCGCTTGGTGTTGGTCTGCTTGTTTTGGACCAAGACCAGTCCATGAATGGTGTGAGGAGGAGTTCATGGACCAAGAATTGGTTGCTCCAGCGGGACCAATTCTGCCACATGCCTCTGCTGCGGGAGATCGTCGAGAATAATCCTGAGGACTACAGGAATTTTCTGCGGATGTCTGACCCCGTTTTTCAGGAACTGTTGGCTTTGGTGTCCCCCTATATTACCAGGAAGGACACCGTTATGCGGGAAGCCATCAGTGCTGAGCAGAGGCTCATCGCCACGTTGCGTTACCTGGCGACAGGGAGAAGTCTTCAGGACTTGAAGTTCACCACAGGCATCTCCCCCCAGGCTCTGGGCCTCATAATCCCAGACACCTGTTCTGCCATCATCCAAGTCCTGCAGGAGGACATCACATTTTATGTATTACATGTATGCTAATGTATTGTATTTCTTTCATCCTTCCCTAATTACCATGATTGTAATATGCTGAGAATGTCCCCTTTGTCCCCATGCATGTTGGAAGCTTTAGATTGCCCCTTTTTTCTCCTCCATAAATATTTCCCTTCACTAACTTTTCCAGCAGGGGCGCCTGTTGCTCCAAATGTTTGGGGGTTCAAACCCCAATTTAGGAAATAAACTTCCTCCTTTTTTGCTCTGGTGCCTATTAAACACCCCCAGTTGTCCCCTCCAATGCAGCCATTTTGTTCCCTCAAATGCAGCCATTTAGTCCCCTCTAATGCAGCCAGTTTCCCCCCAGCCCTGCACTTACCTTCTTGTGGTCAGCGCCATCCTTCTTCTGTCCTTGATGTCTTCTCCTTCCCTTCATGTTGCATCAGCCAATCATGTTACCATTAAACAGACTTGGTGAACATGATTGGCAGAGCAGCCTGTCAGTGTTTACCCAAGGAATGCCTCCCCCCCCCCTGCGTCCCCGATTTTTCTTTTAGGAAGCCAATTACATCCCTCAGGTTGTAATGTGCAAGACTATTTTACTACCTGTTTCTGCTATGCAATTTTAACCCCCTAAATGCCACAATGATTCACATGTCGGTCGCTTTACAAGAGGCCATCCACCTGAATAGTGTGCGGCATAGACAATACATAGGTTCATGCAACGCATGAACCTATGTATTGTTCTGAGTGATGGGCACAGGAGAGAGGGGGCAGTGCTCCAGCGCCCACTCTGGACGCACCGCCACTGCAATGCTATCCTGTGGCCAAACACATCTCCCCCCCCCCAAAATAATTTAGTAATGGCCCATCAGAGGGGGTGATGAATATGATAAATGAGCCTTCCATTATACTTTTTTTAAACACCTTAATAAACGTATAATTTGATTGATGTTGGCCTCTAATTTTTTGGGATAGAATTTCCTTGTAATGTATGACTTTGTTTTTCTAATATTATTTCATCTTGTTTCACTCCACAGCTTCCTTCCACGCCACAGGAATGGCAGACTGTGGCATCGGAGTTTGCCACGCGGTGGGACTTCCCCAACTGCGGTGGTGCCATAGACGGGAAGCACGTCCGCATCGTGCCGCCACCCCGTTCTGGGTCCTACTACTACAACTACAAGGGGTTTCATAGCATTGTGCTGATGGCGGTGGTGTCAGCACGGTATGAATTCCTCTATGTTGATGTAGGGAAGAATGGCCGGATGTCCGATGGGGGATCCTTCATCCAGACGGAGTTTGCCCTCCGTCTCCAGAGTGACGACCTTGCATTGCCACCGGATGCAGGGAATATTGAAGGACTCCCCTTTGTTTTTTTGGCTGATGAAGCCTTCGGACTCGGACGGCATCTTATGAGGCCATTTCCACAGAGGACCCTGACCCCAGAGAAGAGGGTGTTCAATTACCGGCTGGCCAGGGGCCGAAGAGTCGTTGAAAATGCCTTCGGCATAATGGCCAGCCGGTTCCGCCTTTTTATGACTTCCATCCACTTGGCGGACTACAAAATAAACTATGTAGTGTTATGCTGCTGTGTGCTACACAATTTTCTTTGCCGCAAATCTAATTCATATATGGCCTCAGTTTTGCCAGAGGCTGGACTTTCCCCTGCAAATCCCCTGCCGGGCCTGGAATCTGCCCGTCTTGGCTTGCCCCCCCAAAATGCCCGTGAGGTTCGGGACAAATACATGGAGTATTTCACGGGTAGGGGGGCAATTCCTATGCCAGCCTATGTCTAAGTATCCCAATAAAAAGCTTGTTTAAACCTTTAATTATTTGTTCTTTCTTGTCTCCTAGTTTGTCTTTGTGCATTTGTAGTGGCAAGTGTATTTTACTTTAGTAAATAACAACCATTTCACTATGTAACCTTACAAAAGAACCAAATAAGCTTAGAGGGTATTATAAAAAGAAGCTACACGTTGTTTGTGGTCAAATATTTTACTCTGTGCACATTCTCTTCATTTTTTTTTTTTTTTTTTTTTTTTGGGTTGGCCTGGCCCCAACCTGCCAATTTTTTGCTTATGAAAATACAAAAATAACAGTTGCATTTCAAAAATTACAACATTGGATACCTCTGAGCAATCGGAGACATTCACTTACACAAACTATGTCTCTATGTGCCCGTCCTAATATGGGGTCCTGCCACCCCTTGGCCAGCCAAAAATTGAATATGCACACATTTGGGATTTTTTTCATCTAGGAAGTTTACAATCCTGATCCCTATTGTCAACATGTGCTATCTGCCATCAGGGGTGATCAATGGACGTGTTTTGGGGGTGCATCCCCTTCCTCAGTTCACCGACTTTAGATACGAGGAAGGGGTTGCACCCACAAAAGACGTACATGGATATCCCCTGATGGCAGATAGCACATGTTGACACACTGTGTGCATATTCAATTTTTGGCTGGTTTGATAGTCAAAAAAATTCAAAAAATTACAAAAACAAACATGTAAAAACAAATGTGTTTGGATGGCTTATTGAATTCTCCCCAAAACATCGAGAATGTCTTTAAATGTTTGTTCCATCACATGGATTCTTTGTTTAATTAGGTCCAGTTCCGTGCTACATTCCATCACTTGCTGGATGAGGCGGAGGGCACTGTCAGCAGAGAACCGTGTACTATCCTTCACAACATTTACATCCCCTAAAAACCAAAAAAAAATGTATTATAACTCTGCAGGCCTACCTCTCTTACCTGAAGCTGTGGTGACAGATACTGACCTGTTGTGGTGACCAGATCCACAACGTCATCCACCTCTCCTTCCTGCACTTCTCCTTCCTCCACCTCAACTTCCTCTACATCCTTCGGTTGTGGGTCTTTGGGAGTTTGGGGTTGCTTGGAAGTTGTGGGGTGCATGTGCTCCCTGGAGTGTCCTCCTCCCAGTCTTCTCTCCCCTATGAGAATAAAACAAAAGGTCTATTTATCACACTGTGAATCTCATTGTTAAAATAAAAACAGGCTAAATTGCTTGGAAGTGGGGTACAAGTGTGTATTTGTGCGGAATTTAAAGAAGAATGCATTATTTATGACCCAAAATATGTTTAGTATTCACATTTGGATGTAATTTTTTTGACATGGAGGCACCGCAAAAATTCTCTGATGCACCTGTGTGGGACACCCAAAAAAGGCGGGTCTGGTGGCCCACACTATAGTGCTCCAAAGTACAGATGTGGAAGCAGCTGCTGAGTGTCCTCTCCTTTACACTGATAAAAGTTTGCATTTCATTCTCTTTACAAACACATCATCTAGACTAAAAAATTATCAACAATATTTGATCAAAAATGGCAGATGTCTAATTACTTTTGTGGCTCTAAAATAAGCCAAAACCGCGGATAGTGGCCGAACGAAGTGTCGGTAACGTAACGAACGATTACTGTGCCCAACCAAGTTCAAAATATTACATTTTGGAAGGGAGTCCAATATGAGAAAAAAAAACATAACATGTCAGTTTATAAAAAGATTAATAGCAGAAAAGTCTACATTTTACTTACTTTTAGCGAGCATTCTCTTTATGCTCCTCAACTGGTCTGGCTCCCTCAGTTTGAGGTCTGACCACCTCTTTCTGAGCTGCTCATTTGAGCGTTTCACCCCGAACTTCGCCTTCAGACTCTTCACAACTTTAGTGAGGATTTTGGCCTTCCTTCTATTTGGTTTGCTATACGGCCCATGCTTGGCATCATAATCAGCCTTGAGCAAGATGTCCACCATCTCCGCCAAAGACATATTCGATGCCTTGAATCTCCTCCTTGATCGTGACGTGTCCTCGGTCTCCGGGCTTGTCTCCTCGTTAGTTGCGGAATTATCAGACACCTGCTGTAACTCCGCCATATCTGTCTGCGCGCCGAAAGAGAAGGGGCGGGGAAAAGATGTTAGTTAGAACGTCATGGGCGGGCGACGTGTGCGGAGCGACGTGTTCGAATTTTGACGCATGCGTGGTGTGTATATAGCAAACACACATCTGACTATAGTACGTTCGGTGTGCGGAGAGAGGAGTTCAAGTGACGGACGTGCGAACGAAGGTATGTGATTTTGTGACTTGTAAAAATTGTTGGCCTATACTGTCTTGAGATTGTTGGAGGATATATATGGTGACTAGGATGTTAAGGAGGTTAGACTCTTTGCCTCACATTAGTTAAATATAATTTATTTAACTTGCAGATACAATATGAATGTCTTTATTAGCGACAAAGAGTTCCTGGCGGAATTTATTGACCGGGTAAGGGAGCTGCCGCCTCTGTGGGAGACGAAAAACCCCATCCATAAAAAAAAGGGGTGAGAAAAGCAGCGCTGGAGAAGCTGCTCCCATTTGTGCATACCAAGGTGCCCACAGCCACAGCAAAACAAGTGGACACTAAAATTGGGAGCTTGAGAGGTACCTACAGGACTGAACGCTCTAAGGTGCTGGCTTCTCAGAGGTCAGGAGCAGCAGCAGATGATGTTTATGTCCCGATTTTGTGGTACTACAACAGGATGTCCTTCCTGGATGACCACATTGAGACAAGGCCATCACTCTCCACTCTTCCCCCCAGACTTCCCTGCAGCCAACCTGAGCCTTCTCTGGAGCAAGAGGAGGCAGCCATCCTGGATGATCCTGATTTGGCCATCTGGAGCCAGGTATAGTATTAACTGAAAATGTATTGGGATAAAATTAATGTTTGACAAAGTGAAATCAAGATCTGTAGACATTATTCTGCACTTAATTGGGTGCTAAATAGTCAATCTGATGTAGTGGTAAATTTAAAGCAAGGATTTATGCATTTACATTCTAATTGCTTCAATCAGGATTACAAAGTTTGATGCAAAGATTAAACCAACATATTAAACTATGTTCCTTTTTCATACACAGGATGAAATCAGCCAGGAGGAGGGTCTGGAAACTGTCAGGCAGGAGGAGGAAGGGCCCAGTGGCAGCCAGGAGGTGGCAGGGCCCAGTGCCAGGCAGGAGGTGGCAGGGCCCAGTGCCAGCCAGGAGGTGGCAGGGCCCAGTGCCAGCCAGGAGGTGGCAGGGCCCAGTGGCAGACAGGAGGTGGCAGGGCCCAGTGGCAGACAGGAGGTGGCAGGGCAAAGGAGAAGCACCAGATCCCAGGTGCCTCCCATCCGGCTTCACAAAAGAGGCAGGAGGGACAGGACCACCAGTGAGGCAGCAATGGCCCTTATTAAAGAGGCCCATGCCACCCTCAAGGAGCCCACATCCCCTGAAGAGGCCATTGCCGGCCTAGTGGAGGCTAAGTTCAAGGTGATGAGCATGGAGCAACGCCTCCTATGCGAGCCCCTGCTCATCACCTTGCTCAACAAGGGGGTGATGGAGAAAATTACACCCAATACCGCCATATGTGAGGTGGCCCAACTGACCCAACCTCAATCTCCACCTCCACCTTCTTCTTCTGCCCCACCCCCTTCTGCTACACCTCCACCTTCTTCTTCTGCCCCACCCCCTTCTGCTACACCCCCACCCCCTTCTGCTACACCTCCACCTTCTTCTTCTGCCCCACCCCCTTCTGCTACACCTCCACCTTCTGCCCCACCCCCTTCTGCTACACCTCCACCTTCTGCCCCACCCCCTTCTGCTACACCTCCACCTTCTTCTTCTGCCCCACCCCCTTCTGCTACACCTCCACCTTCTGCCCCACCCCCTTCTGCTACACCTCCACCTTCTGCCCCACCCCCCTTCTGCTACACCTCCACCTTCTTCTTCTGCCCCACCCCCTTCTGCTACACCTCCACCTTCTTCTTCTGCCCCACCCCCTTCTGCTACACCTCCACCTCCTCCTCCTGACAGGAGTACCCCTCCAGTGGGCCAGCCTCCAGCCAAACGAAGAAGGAAGGCTGCAGGGAAGGCTTCAGGAAAGGCTGCAGGGAAGGCTTCAGGAAAGGCTGCAGGGAAGGTTGCCAGGAAGAAGAGGAAGTGATGGCCTTGCTTCATTGTGGTCGGACAGAAGGCAGCCTGTTGTAGTACCACACACTTGGGACATATATATCACCTGCTGCTGTTCCTGACCTCTGGGAGGCCAGCATCAGATTGTGTTCAGAAATGTTGGCCTTCTCAAGCTCCCAATTTTAGTGTCCACACAGGGTTGCTGTGTGCTCTGGGGTCCCTGGGATGCACAAATGGCAGCAGCTTCTTCAGCGCTGCCTTCTCTTTATTTAATTTATAAACATGAATAAATGTGATTTTTGTTTAAGTTCATACTTGACTATGTGTATTTTTAAATAAACAAAATCAAGCTTTGGAGTAAGCAGATACATTTGACTGACAATAAAAGGGACAGATATCACCCCCCCAAAAGAATAACTAAATCTGATTAGCACAAAAACATGGTGGGAAATTTAAATAATATAGATTCCAAAATTAAATGGGAGATCACTATCAAAACATTGTGAAAATAGGATTTTTATAACAGCTTACCTGTAAAATCCTTTTCTTGGAGTACATCACGGGACACAGAGCGACATAGTCATTACTAATGGGTTATAGTTACCGTCAGGTGCTGGCACTGGCAACTTCCAAAACCGGAAGTACCCTCCCCTATATAAGCCCCTCCCATCCGGGAGCACCTCAGTTTTGTAGCAAAGCAATAAGTGTCCCCAAAGAGGGGCGGGAGCTCTGTGTCCCGTGATGTACTCCAAGAAAAGGATTTTACAGGTAAGCTGTTATAAAAATCCTATTTTCTTTCTCGTACATCACGGGACACAGAGCGACATAGTCATTACTAATGGGATGTCCTAAAGCAATGCCAAATGAGGGGGGGGATACACCATATATAAGCTGAGCGCTATCAGACATGAGGATCTTTTGCGGCCTGCAACACACTGCGCCCAAAGGCGACATCCTCCTGACTTCTAACGTCCACCTGGTAGAACCTAGTAAACGTGTGTACTGAAGACCATGTTGCGGCCTTACAGACCTGAGCCAGGGAGGCCTGGTGATGCACTGCCCATGAAGTTCCAACTGCTCTCGTGGAGTGCGCCCTAACTTTGAACGGAGGCGGTCTACTTCTCAAGCTATAGGCTTGTATTATGACCTGTCGAATCCACTTGGCTAAAGTAGATTTTGACGCTGCCTGACCCTTTCTGGGGCCTTCCGGCAGAATAAACAAAGTATCCGTTCTGCGAATCTGAGCAGTGGCTTTTAGATAAGCTTTAACTGCTCTTACTACATCCAAAGAATGCAATAACTTTTCCTCTACCGAAGTAGGCTTGGGGAAAAAAGAAGGAAGAACCACATCTTGGTTCAAATGAAAACTCGATACCACCTTAGGAAGAAAGGCTGGATGAGGACGTAACACTACTCTGTCCTTATGGATAACCAGATATGGCTCCTTACAGGACATAGCTGCTAATTCCGATACTCTTTTAGCCGAACAAATGGCTACTAGAAAAATCAATTTCCTGGTGAGAAGCACTAAGGAAATATGCTGTAATGGTTCAAATGGTTGTTTCTGTAGAACCGACAGAACCAAGTTTAGATCCCATGGACATATGGGAATATTAACCGGAGGACTAATACGCATCACTCCTTGTATAAAGGCTTTGACTAGTGAATGCGAAGCCAAGGGCCTTTGAAAAAATATTGACAAGGCCGAAATCTGACCTTTGATAGTACTCAAGGCAAGCTTCCTATCTACAGCCCATTGTAGGAAGTCCAGAATTCTACCTATTACGTATTTACGTGGATGCCATTTCTTGGCTTCACACCAGGCGATGTACGCCTTCCAGATTCTATAGTAGATCTGCCTGGATACCGGTTTCCTGGCATTGATCATGGTAGACACCACAGCATTAGAGAGCCCTCTCTTTTTTAGAATGTGGGCTTCAATAGCCAGGCCGTCAAACCTAGGGCTGGTAAGGAAGGGTGGTATATCGGTCCCTGCGAAAGCAGGTCCGGACGATGTGGGAGGGTCCAAGGACTCCCCACAGACATTTTTACGATCTCCGCGTACCATGCTCTTCGGGGCCACGCTGGAGCCACCAGAATCACTGGTTTCTTTTCTACCCTGATTCTGCGGAGTAATCGAGGTAACAATTGTGGCGGTGGGAATGCATATATCAGCTTGAACTGATCCCAAGGGAACACTAGGGCATCCGAGCCGCACGCTAGGGGATCCCTTGACCAAGAGACAAACCTGTCCACTTTCGTATTGAACCTGGATGCTAGCAGATCTACATCCGGTGTTCCCCACCGCTGACATATTGTCCGGAAAACCTCGGGATGAAGGGACCATTCCCCTGGGCATAATTGTTGGCGACTTAGAAAGTCCGCCTTCCAAATCTCCACCCCTGGAATGAATACCGCAGATATGGCTGGGACATATCTTTCTGCCCATCTCAGGATGTAATTTACTTCCCTTTGGGCTGCACGACTCCTGGTGCCCCCCTGACGATTGATATATGCCACTGCTGTGGCATTGTCTGACTGAACTCTGACAGGGGACCCTTGGAGTTTGGATGTCCATGCTACTAGGGCATACCGGGCTGCTCGTATCTCTAAGAGATTGATGGGCAGGGCCTTTTCCGCATCCGACCATCTGCCCTGGAGAGACCATTGCTCCAGTACTGCTCCCCAGCCTATAAGGCTGGCATCTGTAGTGACCACCTTCCAGGAAATCGGACTGAAGGATTTCCCTCTTTCCAGATTCTGGGGAACCAACCACCAGCGGAGGCTCCTGCGAACGGAAGGGGACAAGGACATTGGTAAGTCCAGAGCCTGAACTTTCTTGTTCCAGGCTGACAGTATGGCCCTTTGCAACTTCCTTGAATGGAATTGACCGTAGGGTACTGCTTCGAATGATGCCACCATTTTTCCCAGCAGCCTCATGCACAGGCGTATGGATGGCTGTCTTTTTGAACCCACTAAGTGGATCAAATCTCTCAAAGACGACCCCTTTTCTTGAGGCAAGAAAATCTTTCTCTGGTCTGAATCCAGCCTTAGCCCCAAGTATTCCAGACTTTTGACTGGTTTTAGGGCTGACTTGTCTCGGTTGATAATCCAACCGTGATATTCCAGATACTTGATTGTCTCGTGAACAACCACTTCTAGTTTTTCCACTGAGTGGTCTATCAGCAACAAGTCGTCTAGATATGCCATTATCGTTACACCTCGTGTTCTTAGATTGGCCAATAATGGGGCCAGAATTTTTGTGAACACTCTTGGTGCTGTGGCCAGACCGAAGGGTAAGGCTCTGAACTGAAAATGGCGCCCTTCTATCGCAAAGCGTAGAAATTTTTGGTGGGCTGGAAAGATGGGGATGTGCAAATACGCATCTTTGATGTCGATCGAGGCTAACCATTCCTCCCCTTGTAGGGCAGTGGCTACCGATCGGATCGACTCCATCCGGAAAGTCCTGATATGCAGGAATTTGTTTAGCCCTTTTAGATTTAATATGGGCCTCACGTCCCCGTTTGGCTTCGGAACTGTAAAGAGGTTTGAGTAAAACCCGAACCCCCATTCTTCCAGGGGGACCTCTATAATTACTGCTTGAAGCAATAATTGTTCCAGTGCCAACAGGAGGGATCCTCTCTTCTGGGGATCCCTTGGCACGTTCGACCTTATAAAGCGGGAAGGAGGGGAGTTTTTTAACTCCAATTTGTATCCCAGATTTACTGCGGAGAGCACCCATCTGTCTCGGATCGTGTCCCGCCAGGTTTCTGTGAACAACTGAAGTCTTCCCCCCACCCGATTGGGTGGGGGCAACCCTTCATGCATTTGACTTTGGGGGAGGTTTTGTACCTCTCCTGCTCCAGGGCTTCTTGTTACCCTGCAACTGTCCCTGATTTTTACCTCCGGGATTTGACCGGGGAGGCCGTCGGAACTGTTTCACAGCCGATGTCCTAGGGACTGGAGAAGCCGGCCTCTTAAAAGAGGGACCTCTAACTCTATTTTTGACCGGCAAGAGTGTACTTTTACCGCTGGAAATTCTCTGGATATACTTGTCCAGGTCTTCCCCGAATAAACGCTCCCCATGAAATGGGAAGCTGACCAGCAATTTTTTACAGGGAGCTTCAGCAGACCAGTTTTTGAGCCATAGAAGCCTGCGCATATGTACTACAGACAGCGTAAGGCGGGAGGCCTGATGGATTGAATCCTTTATAGCGTCCACCGCAAAGCATAAGGCTCTAGGTAGATCAGCTAGAGCAAGAGCCTGCTGATCTGGCACGTCCCTTAAGACCTGTTTCAACTGATCCTTCACTGCTTGGCAGACCCCTATAGCTGCCACTGCTGGTTGTGTCACCAATCCTGCTGTAGAAAAAGCAGATTTCAATAAGGACTCCAATTTTTTATCTATTGGGTCCTTGAACATTTGGACATTTTCCACCGGACATGTCAGTGATTTATTCACACAAGAGATGGCTGCGTCCACTGTAGGGACCTTCCATTTTCTGACGAACTTATCCTCCATAGGATAGACCACCGGAAATCTCTTGGGGGGAGTAAATATTTTGTCAGGATGCTCCCAATCCTGGTAAATGAGCCCCTCCAATAAAGGATGGATCGGGAAAGAACAAACAGTCTGGGGAGCTTTTAGCGATCCCAACGAGGAGACAGAAGAGGAGGATGGCTCCGCAAGTGGCATTTTAAATGCTGATCGGACCATATTAGTCAGGGACTGAACCCATAACCTCTCAGCATGTGATGCTGAGAACGGCTCCTCCACTGTTGATTCCTCTACAACCGAATCAACCTCATCCTGATCCCCCTCAGGTAGGTCGACCTCTGTATGGGACTGTTGCTCTGTTAACAGGCACTCTGAGGGAGGAGACGGAGATCGAGCGCTTTTCTCCTGTGACAGGGAAGCAGCAATTAGTGCTGACAATCTCTCTTCCAGCCCTCCCAGAGCTGAGGAAAAAACCTCCTCTGTTACATACACAGGAGCAGGTGAACTGGGGACAGCCACAGTACCAGGTACTCCTGGGGGTGCCCTACGGTCACTAACCTCTGATTCTTCAGGGGAGACTGGTGCAGCCAAAGCATGCCCAAGATCCTCAGAGCCCGATGGAGACCCCCTATTCCTCCTGGAATTTCTAGTCCCGGAGTTTTTAGACGGCATATTCCTAAGCCACAAAGCTGAGGTATTCCAGCCGAAAATACACCAGTTACTGATAATAGTCTAGCATAAATGCTGCTATAATAAACAGTTGGTGTCTACTAATGTGCCTTTCTAGGGGATGCCTGTATCAACTGCTTGCTGTATGCCTTTAAATGTTGTCAGCTCTGTCTCTGTACTTCATAGCCAGCTTACTGCAATAATGTGGCTTTTTAAAACCTGCTGGGACGCCCGCACATGCGCAGAAGCGCTGCGGCGCGCACAGAGCGTCATCCCCCAGGCCCCGCCCCTTTTTCCGGCCACCTCTATATATAGAGGCGCGTGCACGCGCACGCGCGCGGCCACGTGCGCCTCGGCGCTAATTTTCAAACATGGAAACCAGGGACAGGAGCCAGGGCCCCCTTTGCCGCAGGCCGGGGGATAGACGAACACTGCAACATGGCAGAGGAAACAGTTTCCTGTAGGAGAACTCACCAGCTGCCTGGACTTTGCTCTCTGAGAAGAAACTAGTACATATGACAAGAAAAACATTCCACAGCGGCCTCTAGTGGACAAACACAGGTACCGCAGTTTAATATACTAAACATATATAAAAAAACATTCTTTTTTTTTTTTTTTTTTCTTGACCACCATTAAAAATTATTACATTTTTTTAGTAGTTACAGGCATGCACAGATATTAGCGGGAATACCGTTAGGTAACAGACAGAAAGACAAATTAGGCTTGGGGGTCCCCCAATAGAACCAAGTTCCTGGGGGCCCCCACTTACCTGTTCCCCGCCGCAGGACTTTGTTTGGTCCACAAAAGCCCAAACTTCACCTATCACGGCAGGCATTGTAATCAAACCTTCAGGGACCGGGTTCCCAAGGATTCCACTCCCCTGGACCTGTATAGCACCCTGCACAGAAAACATCTTGGTCGTGGGTATGACCAAAGCTCTGGATCCCAGGGTCCAGCTCTCCTAAGAGAAGCATTACAGGCAGAACCTTGCTCTTCTCTGCAAGGCCCGGGTACCGACCGTTTAGCTATGAAGCTTTTTTGGTCGGATCCGGAATAGCTTACTGAGGCCCAAAAGAACCTGTACGCAAGCTCAGTGAAAAACACATGTTTCTTCTTGGCCAACACCTTAGACACTGGCAAAAAACTGAGGTGCTCCCGGATGGGAGGGGCTTATATAGGGGAGGGTACTTCCGGTTTTGGAAGTTGCCAGTGCCAGCACCTGACGGTAACTATAACCCATTAGTAATGACTATGTCGCTCTGTGTCCCGTGATGTACGAGAAAGAAATTATAATTAACATCATTTTGAAAAATCTAACCATTTAAATTATTCCTAAAAACTTGCACGATATAATACACATAAATCTTATAAAGAGCAGCATGAAAAAGGTTAAAAATAAGGCATAACTCTGTGTGAATATCAGCAGCAAAAGAAGGTCACTCGTTTTGATTAATGTAACATTCTAACGAAGATTTCAATGCAGAACATTTAAACGATGAAATATTTTTGAGCGTGACGAATATGCTCTCTCCATTACGAAGGCTTGTTTTACCAGAAGATGCGCTCCCGTCTCATAGTTGCTTGTGAGCATGCGCGCTTTTGGAAGAGTCGTAAAAGCATACACACGAACCATTTTCTCGTCACAAAACAGGCCGACGAGAAACACGACAAGGAAATCTGGAATCCTGACGAGAAAATAGAGAGCAGGTTCTCTATTTTCTCGTCGAGATTCTCGGCAATTTTCTCGTCGTAAAACCATACACACGAACGTTTTTCTAGACAAAAAAACTCTCGCGGCACTTTTCTTGACTGTTTTGGACGAGAAACTCGGTCGTGTGTACGAGGCTTTTTCCTGTTAAAAGGAGAATCAACCCTGTGGCCTTTGAATTGATTTTACCTAAAAGTCTGAAAATCCATCCCGTGTTCCACATCTCTTTATTAAAAACAACGGTACACAACCCCTTTCCCAACCAAGATCCGGAAAGCCCTTCTTCAATACTCGTTGAAGGCAACGAAGAATACGAAGTTGAAGCTGTACTGGACTGTAAAACCAGGAGGGGCCAAACACAATTCCTGATTAAGTGGAAAGGTTATGGCTCAGAAGAGAACTCCTGGGAACCAGCTTCCAATGTGCATGCCCCACAGAAAGTTTGTGCCTTTTTTCAGCGGCATCCGGAAAAGAAGCCCCTGAGGGGCATCCGGAGGCTGCCCTTAGGGAGGGGGCAATGTAAGAGAACTGTCAGCGCGCTCCGGGCGCATCCGCAGATGCGCCAATGCGCATTCGCGGGAACGCGTCCACGCTTTCCTCTGGCGCCAGTCGGCCTATTTAAGGGGCGCACTGACACCAGTCTAGCGCTGACGGATCTTCAGCGTTCCAGTACCCCTACCTGCTATTACCTGAACCTGCCTGATACCTAACCTTGGCTTCCCCTGACCTTGCTGCTGGACTTCGCTACTTCTCTGATTACCAGTTTCTGAACCCAGCTTCCTGTTGACCTCGCTCCTGCCTAATGTCTATGTACCCTGCTGTCCGCCTGCTGCTGAACCTGGCTATCCATGTGACTACGCTCCTGTTTCCTGTTTGGCTCAATTCAGTTTCCCGGGTCTCTGCAACTTCGGTCCTGCGATCTGCTGCGACCTTCTGCCATCCCAGAGTCGCATCATCTGTTCCAGGCTTCCAGGGCTGCTTCTGCAGGCACTCGTGTTTCTCCGGTTCCTTGGTTTCTCCTGTCCTCACCTCCAGCGGAGCCAGGGCCGGAGATACAAGAGAGGCTGACCTCGTCACTTCAGACTCCAGTCAGGTACGTGACAGGCATGGAGTTTTTTGAGGAGGAGGGGGCGGTCAACAGTATCGAAGGCAGCAGAGAGGTCCAGGAGTAGGAGTACAGAATAGAGTCCCTTAGTTTTAGCTGTTAGTGTATCATTTGTTAGTTTTAGGAGAGCAGTTTCTGTGGAATGTTGAGGATGAAATCCAGACTGAAGGGGATCAAGAAGGTTATTATCAGCAAGGTGGGCGCTCAGTTGGTTGTAGACTAGACGTTCAAGGAGTTTGGATAAAAAGGGGAGCAAGGAGATGGGGCGCAGGTTGTCAAGATTGGATGGGTCCAGAGAGGGCTTTTTAAGTATGGGGCTGACTAGTGCATGTTTCAAAGAGTTAGGGAAGATGCCAGAAGAGAGGGAGAGATTGAAGATGTGGGTTAGAGAGTGTAGAATAGAGCTAGAGGGTGAACGTAGCATTTGCGAGGGAACAGGATCCAGAGTGCAGGTGGTAAGGTGGACATTAGCAAGTAATTTAGCAACCTCGTCTATAGTGGTGGGGTTGAAAGAGGGAAGTAATGATTGTACCTGTGAACATGAGGTGTATAGCATGGAGGGTATCTGAACAGTAGAGATCTCCTCGCGAATTGTATCAATCTTCTGTTTGAAGTGATTGGCAATCTCCTGGGCAGTGAGTGAGTTAGTGGGTGGAGGCAGTGGAGGATAAAGGAGCGAGTTGAAGGTAGAGAAGAGTTGACGGGAATGGGATGATAAGTTTTTAATGAGGGTGATGAAATAGGTTTGCTTGGCAGTGAGGAGGCTGGAATTGTATATTTGGAGGGCAGATTTATACTGGCCAAAATCTTTCTGGGACATCGTCTTGCACCATTGGCGCTCTAGAGCACGGCTGTGTTTTTTCAGACTTCTAGTATCATCTGTTTGCCAGGGTTGAAGGGGGTGGGGCCTTATTCTGCATGTAGTGAGGGAGGCCAGTCTGTCCAGTGATGCTAGAAGTGTAGTGTTGTAGACAGAAGTGGCTAGGTGGGTGCAGGACAGGGGTGCGATTTTGTCATAGAGGTGGTCAGTCGTAGAGCATAGAAGAGAAGGGTTGATATGGCAAAGGTTTCTACAAGTAACTGTTAGGCATTTGGAGGGAGAGGAGGCGGAGGAGAGGGAGAGATTGAAATTAATAAGGTGGTGATCAGAGAGGGGGTAAGGATAGTTGGAGAGGTTGCATGGAGTGCATAGGTGGGAGAAGACAAGGTCAAGGGTATTGCCTTCAGAGTGAGTAGGAGTATGTATCCATTGCTTCAGATCAAAAGAGGAGGTTAGACTGAGAAGTTTGGAAGTTGCAGTAGAGTTATTAATAGGGATGTTGAGGTCACCAAGAATGATTGTGGAGATTTCAGAAGAGAGAAAGTAGGGTAACCAGGCGGAGAAGTCATCAAGAAAGGAAGATACTGGACCGGGGGGCCGGTAGATCACAGCTATTCTTAGAGAAACTGGGGAGAAGAGACAAATGCAATGTACCTCAAATGAGGAGAGTGACAGAGAGGGAGGTGGGTGAAGTACCTGAAAGGTGCTATGTGGGGCTAAAAGGATTCCAACACCCCCACCTTTGCATCCACTGGATCTGGGGGAGTGAGTCCAAAGACCACTGTGGGATAGGGCAGCAGAAGCCGCAGTGTTGGATTCGTGAAGCCAGGTTTCGGTGACGGCGAGTAGATTAAATGAGTTAGCGATAAAGAGATTGTGGAGGGAGGTGAGTTTGTTACAGACAGAGCGAGCGTTCCAAAGGGCGCAAGAGAGAGGGAGTCTGGTCTTTGGAAGAAGAGAAATGGGAACTAGATTGTGTGCATTGCGGCTGCAACCAGAGGGTGTAGGGAAATGGTTGCGTTGAGCACAGTTAGATGAAGGAGGCCCAGGGATTAGGGATACATCACCAGAGGCTAGAAGCAGAAGGTGAGGGAGGTAATATGGGAATGTGATTTATATGGGGGGGACGTGCCCCAGTGGTTTGGAGTATTGGGGATGTGAATATAGAATTAGCCATAGTTGGTGAGTGCAGTAATAGGGGGAGGACAGAAGTGAGGGCATATAGATAAGGTGTGGGGTGGAGAAGAGGGGTGAAGGAGAGACAGTTTTAGAATAGAAGACACAGCTGTCAGAGTGGTAGACAATGCATTTTAGAAGGGGAAGGAAGAGCTGAAAGTGTCAAAAAAGTATACCTGCGTTTCAAATTGTAAGGCGTTTTGTGTTCCAGCGCTTTGTGCATTCCCTGAAGTGCAGAGTCAGAAGTGCTTCCACTTATAGAAATCACCCCACTTTGAGAAAGAGCCCCAGTTGCAGAAAATAGCCCCAGTTGCTATTGAGTCCCCCTGCTATATAATAAAATATTTACAAAAATGTGAAGGGTGTACTTACTTTTGTGAGATGCTGTGTATGTATGTATATGTAGCGCCCTCGCCAAAAGGTTGGGACGCTATTTAAAATATAGAGGGATGTCTGAGCCAGTAGTTGGGCTCAGACGGTTGAATTATATTGAAATGTACCTCTGTTCCAGCTGTGGTTTGCCCGATAGCATTTTCCCTTTTTGCCTGTAGGTGGCGTTACCACCTCAGGCACCTGATGGAACATGGGCAAACCACGGTGCATTGAGTGACCCTTCTCGGCGGCGGGAGTGGTCGACCCGCTGTGCCTGCTGGGAGGGGATACTTTAAGGGGCAGACGCCATTGATTGGGGTTCATCTTCGCCTCGCTGCCCTCCGGGGCACGAGGTATGTGTGTGTGGTTCTGGTCTCGAGGCCACGTTGGCCCGAGGCTGCATCACTGTCCAGTAGGCCCAGCTAATCTGGCAGGGGCCTGCATACTGAGAGGGGATCCCAAACTGTCCATCCAAATGGGGAGAAAGCTGGCTTAATGAAGGAGACCGGGGAGGACCTGCACTGGAGGAGACCGGCAAAGTGCTGATGTCTTGGGTGAGGCCCGGTAACTTTATTGAGGAAGGATCCACTATACTACAAGCCCTGCAGTTCACCGGATTGGCTTAAAGGCTCTTGGGCAGTATGTGGCAGAGACTGCCCCGTTGCTGATTCGTGTGTCATCCCGGCTGCTAGGCCATGTGAGAGGCGACTATCCGGGGTGACCAATACCCACTCTAAACACTGAGAGTGGTAAGTGACTGTGAGCTGATATTTTTAGCTAGTGTAGCGATACCTCCAACTAAGAAGGCCGCAGATTTAGTTGGGCCCTGAAGACAGCTCCGCCAACCCCCGGCAATCTGCTCAACCCCCTACTGGCACAGCTAGTAAGGGGAGATAGGACCGCGTGACCGCAACTCTAGGTGACACAGTCCTATGGCAAACACACACACAGTGATATACTTTAAAACTTCTATTAAAGTAAGTGAAACCGACACCAATGTACTTGACCCAGATATTTTACTGAGGCTAATGGGCAAGTAATAAACAACAGTATAACAAGTTGCAGATCCCTGCAATAAACAGTAATAAAGATAAACAGAGTAATCAGAATAATAAAGTATTGCTATGCAACTCTAGCGCTGCCCTTTTACAGCTACTTCCCCTCATGGGTAGACTAACACCCAGCAATATCTACCTATGCAGTCAGGCCTGACTGATCTAAATGGAAGTTCAGTGAAACAATATTCGCTAGAAATCTTTCGGTGGTGCACTTGAAGAACAACTTTGTAATCCGAACGAATAGTAAAGATAAAAGTATCTGTCTTTAAACAGCTCTCACCACCCGGACAAGTCCAAGTCCGTTTCCTCCGCCGATTCGTCTAGGAACAGGAATCCACCGACATCCAAGTCTTCAATCCTTCTGGTGTACTGCAGCAAGGATGAGAAGATGTCTCTAAGGCTCTGCTAGGCTGGCAGAGGGGCTCTTTGGAAAGGAGCATAAGACCCAGGCTTCAGGCCTTGTGCACACAGCAGTTCAGCACAGAGATCCTCTTGCTAGGAGAGGGGGTGTCCAAAGAGACCGAACAAACTCCACCTCCCCTTTATAAAGTCTGCCCCAGCAGTCTCTGTTCCGGAGCAATGTACCCTGGGTGCTGCAAGATGTACTGGGAGATGTAGTCTCTCTCTCTCCTCTGCTTTCACTTCCAGTAATGTCCTTTCTCTACTTCCTCCTGACTCACCTCTCACCTGGAACTTCTTGTCTCTCTGCATTAAAGGGGAACACCCCGCTACACACTCCCCCCACTTTGAATCTTTGGTCCCCAAAGAAATTTTTTAGGTCTGCAAAACATTCTAGATTCAATGCGGTTGCATAGGGTTGACAGAGGAGCCTCCCACCAATCATCATAAGATGGGGAGCTGTCCTGTCTACAGGTCGCTTCAGTGGGGGCGACCTGTCTAGCTGTGCCAGAGAGTGAGCTGGGGTTGCCCTCCACCAAATGGACCGTGGAGGGATCCAGATTCTCAGCATTCCTCCTAGCAGTAACTACAGAGTCTTCTGAGCTGTTCCCCATTTGTGGGTAGGTCAGCTTCTTAGGAGGCCGGATGACTCTTCGAGCCCTTTGCTCTCTTGGGATTTCTGGCTCTGGCGCCACAGGCTCCTCTTCCTCTGAACAACCATCATGGGCATCTTCCCAGTATTCTGCTGAAGGACTAGAAGGGATGAACTCTGTGGCTTCTGGGTTCAGTGTTTCATCTGTGGTGTCTTCAGTGGTTGGAAGATCTATGGTAGAAGTTCCTGGAGTTGGGGAAGGCCACAGCCAATCAAGTTCTCCCTCCTCACTTCCACTAAGTTGAGAGGCCTCTCCATCTTCAGCTCGGGAGGTCTGCGACCGGAGTGTTCGGCCTAGGAGTATCCAGGATAGAGGCCGGTTCAAGGGAGTCTCCCACGGGAGGTATTCTAACTGCCTCAGCAAGTGGGAGAAGGTGGTTTCGATGCCACGTCTTCAGTGGGCCTACCTTTCCTTCTGGCTTCAACATATAGACAGGTAGGCCTGGCAACTTCCTGCAGATGACGTAGGGTTCAGATCTTCATCTGTCTGCAAGTTTGTGCTTTCCAGGGACCCCCAGATTGCGTAACAGTACTCGATCCCCGGGCTGTAGGTCTTGTACCCGAACCTTCAAGTCGAAGTTTCTTTTATTTCGAGCTCCCCTTTGATCTGAGGCCGCTTGAGCATGTTCATAGGCTACTTTCAGGCTGTGTCTGAGCCTGTCCACATATCCTTTGTGGGATGTGGCTGAGGAATGGTCCAGAGAGGTGCCAAAGGCCAAGTCCACCGGTAGTCTCGCTTCTCTCCCAAACATGAGTCGATATGGGGAGTAGCCTGTAGCATCACTGATGGTGCAGTTGTAAGCATGTACTATGGCTGCTATGTGTTGGCTCCAATGTTGCTTTTTCTCGCTTTCCAGAGTCCCCAACATGTTGAGCAAGGTTTGGTTAAACCTTTCCGGCTGAGCATCTCCCTGTGGATGGTAAGGTGTAGTTCGAGTCTTCTTAATTCCCAAAGAATCCAGGAGCTTCCGGATCAGTTTACTCTCAAAGTCCCTCCCTTGATCTGAATGGAGTCGCTGTGGCAGCCCATAATGGACAAAGTACTTCTCCATAAGTACCTTGGCTACGGTGGAGGCCTTCTGGTCTTTGGTGGGGAAAGCCTGGGCATACCTGGTGAAATGGTCGGTTATCACCAGAACATTTCCTAGTCCACTCAGGTCGGGTTCGAGGCAGAGAAAATCAATGCATACCAGATCCATTGGGCCTTGACTCTGTAGATGACCCATTGGGGCAGCTTGATGGGGTAAAGTCTTCCTCTGGACGCACCGTGCACATGAGTGGCAGTACTCTTCTATCTCTGCCCTCATGCAGGGCCAATAGAACCGACTTCTGACAAGTTGAAAGGTCCTTTCAGCCCCTAGGTGGCCATGGTTGTCATGCAGGGCAATCAGAACAGTCTCTCGAGATGGGAGGAACAGTTGCCACTTATCTTCTGAGTCATCAGAGGGGCCCCTTCGGTAGACCACTCCCTGATGTAACTGCAACCTGTCCCACTCTTTCCTCAGCAGGCGAGCTTCTTTTGAAGGTTGACGCATGAGTCTGTTTGGATCCTGATTCTCCAGGGCCTCCAGGACCAATCTCCCCATGGGGTCTTCCAATTGGTCACACCTCAACTCCTTCTTGGACAGTCTTGGCAGGTTGTCCTCTCCCAGTTGAGCTACTCCACAGTAGTGTTTGGGGACTCCCACCATGGTAACTCCTATTTCCTCTGCTCTGGAGCCTCCTCTGGCTTGGAATTCAGCTCCTTGACAAAGGGCCCGCACCCTGTCTGGTGCCACTTGGGTCCAATCTTCTACGTCACTGGTGAGAGAATGAGATCTCCTGGACAGAGCGTCTGCATCTCGATTCCCAGTCCCTGGCCTATACTTTAGGCTGAAGTTGAATCCAGAAAGTGCGGCCAGCCACCTGTGTCCAGTGGCGTCCAGCTTGGCCGTGGTGAAAAGGTAGGTAAGGGGGTTGTTATCGGTCTTCACAGTGAACTCCGCCCCATACAGGTAGTCTTTAAACTTGTCTACTACCGCCCACTTAAGGGCCAGGAACTCCAGCTTGTGAGTGGGGTAGTTCTTCTCAGGGGGGGTCAGGCTCCGGCTCACATAGGCAACAGGCCGTTGTTGCCCTTCGTGTTCTTGATAAAGTACTCCTCCCAGACCGTCATGACTAGCATCTACATGTAGTTCATAGGGCTTGGTTGGGTCTGCATAGGCCAAGACTGGGGCAGTGGTTAGGCTCTCCTTTAATGCCTGGAAGGCCTCTTCACACTTCTGGTTCCACTGATCTCTGACTGACTCTCCCGGCTTCCTGGGCCCTGAGTCGTCCTCTTCCCCCTCGGTCTTGAGTAGTTCATTCAATGGCCTGGCAATTCGGGCAAATCCTTCCACAAACCTCCTGTAATAGGAGCAGAACCCCAAGAAGGATCTGAGTTTGGTTACTGTGGTGGGTCGTGGCCAGGAGGTAACTGCCTCCAATTTCTCAGGGTCTGTGGCCACCCCTTCTTCAGACACTATGTGCCCCAGATAGTTCACAGAAGACTGATAGAACCGACACTTCTCAGGCGAAAGCTTGAGTCCTTCCTCACTGAGTCTTCTCAACACTTTTTCCAGCCTCCTTTCGTGTTCTTCCAAGGTTCTCCCAAAGACAATGACATCGTCCAGGTATACAAGGACTTCAATAAGGTTCATGTCTCCTACAGTCTTCTCCATGAGACATTGGAAAGTCGCTGGGGCTCCAGACAGACCTTGGGGCATCCGGTTGAATTCAACGAACCCTACTGGGGTTATGAAGGCTGTCTTCTCCCTGTCTTCTGGGTGCATAGGAATCTAATAGTACCCGCTCTTGAGATCCATAATGCTGAACCATTTAGCTCCAGACAAGCTCTGTAGGGCATCCTCTATCCTCAAAGTGGTGTATTGGTCAGGTATGGTTCTCCTGTTGAGAGTGCTGTAGTCGATACAGAGCCTCAATGATCCATTCTTCTTTCTGACCACCACGATGGGAGAGGCATAGGGGCTTCTGGACTCCCGTATCACACCAGTCCTCTTGAGTTCTGCAAGTTGTTCCCTTAGATCCTCCAGATCTGCTAGGGGGACCCGCCTGACCCTCTCTCGGAAGGGCTTGTCTTCCTGGAGGCGGATCCGATGGGTGGCACTCCTTGCACACCCCACATCGAACTCATCCTTAGAGAAGATCTTCTCCCATCTATTCAACTGGGCCTTGGCTCTCTCCTTCCAAGCTCCTGGCAGATTCGGGTTTTCCATGGACAGCTTCTCCCAAGCATCTCCTCCTTCACCTGTCCTCTTCACTTCTGACAGGGTAACAGGGGCCGCAGGGCTCACCTGGCCTAGCAGCATTCTGGCTGGGATTTCCATGGGGTCTCTGGTAGTGTTCCTAACACTCACTGGAACTCTACAATGGGCCTTCTTCAGGACCTTCAGCGGAATCACTTCCGGTATCACTTCCAGACCTGAGGACTCACCCCTTGGGTCTGACTCCAGCACGACAAAGGGACCAGGCTGCTCCCAAGTAAGCTTCACAGTGGCTCTGAGACAGGTTACTTCGCCGGGCTGCAACACTACCCCTTCTCTTCCAAGTCTCCACACCTTCCCTATCCCCTCTCCAGGGGTCTCCTGCTCTTGGACCAGCCATTGGTAGGCCGTCTTCAGCATGGGATGGATCTTGGTGGCTGTTTTCCCCTCTTCTTTTACTAGAGGGGTCAGGAGTCTTCGGACCAGGTCCGTGTTCGTCCCTATTATAAGGGAATTCTTGTTGGCTCCAGGCGGCCTAGGGCACACGACTGCCAGGGTGTCAAACACTTCGGCCTTCCCAGCCACGGATGGGTCAAAGGTCATCTTGATGGGAAGATAGCCGTCGTAAGGGAAACTCTGGGTTCCAATTCCCCATATTTCCAGCTCTTCTATCTTCTGGATAGGCAGATGACTCAAGTGCCTATCGTAGAAGTCCCGGTATAGTAGGGTCACTTGTGCCCCGGTATCCAAGAGGGCCCTGGTGTAGACTCCCTCCACTTGAATGGGCACTATAGGAGATGGGCCCACCAGCTTCTCCGGATATGGCCCGGCAGGGGTCGCCTTCTTCAGACCTTTTCCTTTTGGACTCTCTCTTGTCCTATTCCCTTTGGACTTGAACCTTTCTTGAGCCTGGTATGCATTGACTTCCCTCCTCTTTATGGGTGTAGGAACCCGCTGAGGGATACTGTTATTTTTCTTAGGTGTGCACCCCCTCTGGGGAGTGCTGTGTCTCTTCTGAGGGGTCTTGCCCCCTTTCTCTGTGGTGTATCTCTGTTGGTGAATGTTGTGTTTCCTCTGAGGTGTTCTATTTTCTCTCTTCTTCTGTTTTTCATTCAGTTTGGAGCTCACTGAAAATGATGGGCACCCGGTTGACTCCTTCACCGGGGCCCTCTGAAGTTTTCCGCCGGCTGGCGGTTATTTATCTTTTTCTTCCTGGGACTGGAACATATGTTTGCAAAATGACCAATCCCTCCGCAGTTGTAACAAATCACCTCTTCTTTACGATCCTGTAGAGAAGCGGGCGCTGAGGTATTCGGGAACAACTCCTTTCTTGGACTTTTCTTTTCTGGTTTCCTTTGATCTTTCTCCATCAAAGAGGTCAGTATCTCCAACACTTGGGACATCTGCGATTTCAGGGTGTCCATTTCTGCATCTCTTTCGGGGGTCATGGCCGGGCTGACCATCACCACCAGAGGTTTGGTTGGCTCGACTGGCTGTTCCCTCTTTTTCTCCTCCCACATGGCCTCTTCCTCTCTGACCATTCGAATGAGGTCGGGGTATTCCAGGTTCTTCCCGTCCTGTCGGGTGCGCAGCGCCAATGCAATAGGATCCAGGGGCTGAGCTCCCCTCAATACCTGCTGAGCCCGGGCCTCGTCTACCTTCCCTGGGTCGATCCCCTTCTTCAGAATAATTCTATGCAGGATCTTATCTAGACGTCCCATATATTCTGACAGTTTCTCTCCTGTTTTCTGGTAGCAGTGCTCCAGCTGATAGGTGAGCTCGGTAACTTTTTCTGTCCCACCGAACACATTCTGCAAGATGTCCAAGTAGTCCTGTGCAGTACAGTCTTTCCTGCTCATCTTCAGGTTGCGTATGGCATCCAGAGCAGGCCCCTTCAAACTTTCAGCAATTCGCTGTTTCTTGCTGCGTTCTGGAACTTCCCATTCCTCTAAGGCCTGAGTGATGCCATCTAGCCACTCCTCAAATCCTTCTTCCCCTGAGGGCACAGGTTTTCTCCCTGAGAATATCCGGAGCTTTCTGTACCCCGACATTGGGTAATCTGTGGGATTCTTCTTGCACTGGGCCACAATCTCTCCCAGTACAGCGCATAGTTCTGTGCTGAGGGTGGCCGGTGATGATCTGGGACTCTCTGTATCCTCCTGCTCTTGTGCCTTAGGGGATGGTGGGGGAGGTATCTGTGGAGATGATGACTTTCTTATTTGGAACCGATCTCCCTTATGTGGCAGCGCATGTGTCAGATGGTAGGTCTGCCCATCCATAGCTTGTATGCTCTGGCTTTTAAAATGCTCTGGAATTTCGTCTTTCCACTCTATTAATGCGTATGTACACGAAGCATGTGGTCTCACATCCATCACCCATGATTTCTGGCATGGTGATAGGGATGTCATTAACTGCTTTATCGCATCTCTTTGCCAGATCCCCGGGAGTTCAATAACTGCCGCCGCGGCTGGATCTGCGCCAGCCATTGTGTACCACTGTCCTACTTCTAGTGGGTCCATGCCGGTCTTTTGGCGTGTTCGCTTGCTGTATCAGGATCCCGGACGAGAACCCCCACGTGTAGCGATACCTCCAACTAAGAAGGCCGCAGATTTAGTTGGGCCCTGAAGACAGCTCCGCCAACCCCCGGCAATCTGCTCAACCCCCTACTGGCACAGCTAGTAAGGGGAGATAGGACCGCGTGACCGCAACTCTAGGTGACGCAGTCCTATGGCAAACACACACACAGTGATATACTTTAAAACTTCTATTAAAGTAAGTGAAACCGACACCAATGTACTTGACCCAGATATTTTACTGAGGCTAATGGGCAAGTAATAAACAACAGTATAACAAGTTGCAGATCCCTGCAATAAACAGTAATAAAGATAAACAGAGTAATCAGAATAATAAAGTATTGCTATGCAACTCTAGCGCTGCCCTTTTACAGCTACTTCCCCTCATGGGTAGACTAACATCCAGCAATGTCTACCTATGCAGTCAGGCCTGACTGATCTAAATGGAAGTTCAGTGAAACAATATTCGCTAGAAATCTTTCGGTGGTGCACTTGAAGAACAACTTTGTAATCCGAACGAATAGTAAAGATAAAAGTATCTGTCTTTAAACAGCTCTCACCACCCGGACAAGTCCAAGTCCGTTTCCTCCGCCGATTCGTCTAGGAACAGGAATCCACCGACATCCAAGTCTTCAATCCTTCTGGTGTACTGCAGCAAGGATGAGAAGATGTCTCTAAGGCTCTGCTAGGCTGGCAGAGGGGCTCTTTGGAAAGGAGCACAAGACCCAGGCTTCAGGCCTTGTGCACACAGCAGTTCAGCACAGAGATCCTCTTGCTAGGAGAGGGGGTGTCCAAAGAGACCGAACAAACTCCACCTCCCCTTTATAAAGTCTGCCCCAGCAGTCTCTGTTCCGGAGCAATGTACCCTGGGTGCTGCAAGATGTACTGGGAGATGTAGTCTCTCTCTCTCCTCTGCTTTCACTTCCAGTAATGTCCTTTCTCTACTTCCTCCTGACTCACCTCTCACCTGGAACTTCTTGTCTCTCTGCATTAAAGGGGAACACCCCGCTACACTAGTATTGCCGAGTACCTGAACCTTCCCCTACTCTTCTAAACCTTCTACTTTCTCAACGTTTACTGCATAAGAAAATTAAGCCTAACTGTTTGAGGTAACGTGCAAAACCCAAAATTAACCAGCGGCCCTCTAGGGCTCTAGGGGGTGTTGCTATATATATATATATATATATATATATATATGTAGCGGGGTGCTAAATTTAGGGGAAGTGTTGGGTGGTGTCGTGGAAATATAGGTTCTATGCAGAGCACACAGCCTATTTTTCCTGTGCTAAATAAGCACAGACTTCAGATTTCATCTCATTGCAACAATGCTATCTTTAGGCTAAAGTTCACTCACCATTCATACGTCCCATGCAGTCCAAGAAAGCAGCACCACACAGCTATGTTCTCATCATCAAGGCATCCCAGAGCAGAGTTTTCCTGGGATAGCCAGCTCCCTTTATTTATAGTCAACATGAATAACAAAAGAAGGTTGTGGCTTCACAAAACAGCCAATCAGACATTTTGTATATTTT
Source organism: Rana muscosa (assembly GCA_029206835.1). NCBI lineage: Eukaryota > Metazoa > Chordata > Amphibia > Anura > Ranidae > Rana > Rana muscosa. The sequence continues at coordinate 364,914,419 of CM055123.1, read as the reverse complement.
CAAAAGAACCAACGACAGACATGTATATATTCAAATAGATTGCTAGCAGTGATGTGTGCAAACGGCTGGGCACAGGGACCATGCTTTCTGTGAGACAAAAGAACACTAGAAAGCATGGCCCTGCACAAAGCCGTGTGCAAACCAACTCACTGCTACCAATGACGCAAACCATACTTAATCATGGATCAGAATAATACAATACAAACTAACCAATCACAGACATGTATACATTCAAATAGACTATCAGTGACATGCACTGCTTCCAATGACGGGAACTATACGACAATTATGCCTCAATGGACCACAATTGTCGTAGAGCTATGCTACTGTTCTTGTGGACACAGATCTGTCCGCTCGGAGTCATTTAATGCCAACGTCAAGAAGTGGCCAGTCCCCTGACGAGGCATAAAACAACATCTCTAAATCAGGGGTCATCAACCCCCGGTCCGCGGCCCACTACCGGGCCGTGGCCCTTCTGCAGCCGGGCCGCGGGTGCGGGCGGGCGGCATGAGAGAGCCCGGCGGCCAGCTGTAGGATGTGAAGTTCCTCAGAGTGGATGAACAATGTCGGGGAAGGTGAGAGTGAAGCACACAGTGTTGTTTATTATGCACCGTGGCCTCTCCCTATGTCTCTCACACGGACACTCCCCGTGCAGTGTGAATGGACGTGCTGCCTCCTCACTGAGCTTTCCCCGCCCTTCTGTCATAGGGGAAGGCGCAGCACACCGTCACCTCCAGGACAGCCCACAGTAACAGGGAAGCCACTGGTGTCCCTTGGTAACGGGGCTGGATAGAGCTGAGAGGAGACGAGTCCACACTTCTTCCGGTAAAGCATGGAGCCGCCCCCTCCCCTCTGATCCCTCCATACACTTACCTGCTGCTAATCCTCAGCCCTCATCACCGAACACACACACCAACATGACTGAGCTCCAGAGGAGAGGCACGGGGGAGCCCCGAGTACGACAACACTGCCAGTGACAGGGTGAGTGTGAACTGGGACTGACTGGGACACGTGTGTGCATGGAGTGTACAGGGCCTAGTGGGGGCACTACCTTCATCTGTGGGGGGGTACTTCCTTCATCTGTAGGGGGTAATACCTTCATCTCTGGGGGGGGGGCACTACCTTCATCTGTCGAGGGGGGGCTACCTTCATCTGTGGAGGGGGGCTGCCTTCATCTGTGGGGGGGGCTACCTTCATCTGTGGAGGGGGGCTACCTTCATCTGTGGAGGGGGGCTACCTTCATCTGTGGGGGCACTGCCTTCATCTGTTGGGGCCTTACCACATCTGGTGGTAGGCGACGTGGCAAGTGACACGCTCAAAGCTCCCACTGATTCTGCATTATGGTGGGTTGAACTATTTCATTTATTACTACAATGTAATAATAGAAATAATGCGCTGACAAATTGCCCGCGAAAAACCGCTTACCCCCCGCGTGCCATCCCCAATCTCCCCCCAACCGGGCCTTGGCGCAATTTTCTTCCACGCAGCCGGTCCCCGGTGCCAAAAAGGTTGGGGACCACTGCTCTAAATGGAGCAAACATCGCTGTTTCCATAGGAAGATTTTCCCGCCACCGATCTTCCACCAACTTCTGTATGTGCAAATACGCTCAGATGAGCGCATTACAGCAAAACTGACACTGGGGGACATCTGACAACATACATTAATACATTTTTCCACAACAGTGGTAGTTGTGCCCAAACACTTTAATTGTTAGAGTTCTTGCAACCATTTTTTCCGCAGTTGGAATATTGGTGTGCAGTTCCCTGTGGCCTGCGGGTGGTGCTGCCATGGTAGGCCAGGGTCGAACCGCTGATACAGTGCTGTGCCTTGTGTGTCCCCTCTCGGCCACCATACAGTGGGTGTGGTCTACCTGCTGTGCATGCTGGGAGAGGTTATAAAAGGGGCAGATGCTGCCTGTTCGGGGTTCTTGTTCCTGTCCGCCCTGGGCATCTTTAACCCAGGGGCGGGTCTGCGGTTCGTTGACGGGGATCCTACCCCAGGGTGTGTGTGTTCCTGATGTTCCCAGGCACCTTTAGCCCTGGGACTGCAACAAAGGTCTGGGCCTAGCACCTTCGGCTGGAGACCACCGGGGATCGAGGAATCTCAGGGTGCCGCCTTGCGAGGGGACCCGTATCCTAGATGAGGAGGCCGGGGGAGGAACCAAGTTCACCAGGTCTGTGGCAGAGACCGAGTTCAGCAGGTCTGTGGCAGAGACCAAGATCACCAGGTCTGTGGCAGAGACCAAGATCACCAGGTCTGTGGCAGAGACCAAGATCACCAGGTCTGTGGCAGAGACCAAGTTCACCAGGTCTGTGGCAGAGACCAAGTTCATTAGGTCTGTGGCAGAGACCAAGTTAACCAGGTCTGTGGCAGAGACTTTGGGTAAAGTTCAAGTACCATTTCGGCTGCTAGTCCTAAGCTAGGGAGACTATCCGAATGGGCCAAGTCTGCTTGAGAATCGGAGCAGTGAATTGTGTTACGTTTGTGCCTGGACCTCATCCACATCTTAAGCTGTCCTGTTCTTCCTCCAACCTTTTCTGTCAGAGACTGTGTTTTACAAGAAATAAACCTCTACGTTGGAGTGCAGCTGGTGTGGACATTCAAGTTACTGTGGGGATACAAGGACTTGTCTTTATTCAATATAGGGGTGAGAAACATTCTCTGGCTGTCTGACTGTGGAAGACACATCAATAACACCGCTCAACCTCTTCACACAGGAAGGTACGGGCTTGTGGTGCGGTGTGCCTCTCTTCCTGCGAGGAGCCAAAGTTAATGCAGGTAAAGAAAGGGGTCTGTGCGCTACATACATACATATATATATATATATATATATATATATATATATATATATATATATTAGTGGGAGATTAGCTCGTGGGGATCACCTTTTCTCAGAATGAAGGTCATCGTACAGGCAGTTTCTTTAAAACCTGGCGTATGGCCAGCTTTATTTACGAGTGGTTTGCAATAGTCATACAAAATAAACAAAACAGTAAAACAAATCCTTGCCATCCGGCGCTAAAGTATACAGTAACCGCTCTCTATACGGTGAGGGGCTGGTCCCTGTCACCCACAAAACACAAGGTGAAGTAAAGCAAACCTTTTTCTTTCAGCCCAAATAAACAGCGCTCCTCTTACTCAGATTCCCTTCTGAGTCTCAGGCCAGAGCCATGCTGTGCTCTCTTCCTGGATCTTTAAAGCCCAGCTGCCTATGGATTCCAGTGAACCTGAATATCTGGACCGGAACCCAGCCAACTACAGAGGCTGGAAAAACCTGGGCCGGATTCTGGTTCAGTCCCTTACAATGGACCGAATGCGAGGTGAAACATAGCGACTGTCATATATCTCACCTCGCATACCGTCACATATCCTCCCCCTCTGCTCAAGCCCCTGCGGCTGAGCACTTGACCCAGCCATACAGTGCACGCGGGAGAGGGCATCAGCATTATCCTGGAGTTTGCCCGGCCTGTGCTCAACCGTGAATTTAAAGGGCTGTAAAGCCAGGAACCACCTTGTCACATGGGCATTTTTCTCCCTGTTGTCACATGGGCATTTTTCTCCCTGTTGTCACACATCCACTTCAGGGGAGCATGGTCAGTGACCAGCCTGAACGACCTCTCGAGTAGATAATACCTCAGGGAGTCTAAGGCCCATTTAATGGCGAGACACTCCTTTTCAACAATGGCATAGTTCCTTTCGTGCTTGTTCAGCTTCCGGCTTAGGTATACAACCGGGTGCTCCTCACCATTCCTGACCTGTGACAGTACAGCCCCTAGGCCCACCTCAGAGGCGTCTGTCTGTATGATAAACTCCTTTTGTGAAGTCCGGGGTCACCAGCACCGGTAGTGCACAAAGGGCCTGTTTTAATTTTTGAAACGCCTTCTCGGCCTCAGTGTTCCATTTGACCATGACCGACCCTCTGCCCTTCGTCAGGTCAGTCAGAGGGACGGCAATAGTGGCAAAGTCAGGTATAAACCGTCGGTAATACCCCGTAATGCCTAGGAAGGCCCGAACTTGTTTCTTGTTTACGGGTTGGGGCCACTTTTGAATTGCCTCAATTTTATTGGTCTGAGGCTTGACAAGTCCCCGGCCAATAACATAGCCCAGGTACTTGGCCTCCTCCAGGCCTATGGCACACTTCTTTGGGTTAGCCGTGAGGCCTGCTTCTCTAAGGGAATCTACCACCACCTGTACCCGGGGCAGGTGCGATTCCCAATCTGGGCTGTGGATGACCACATCGTCCAAATAAGCAGCCGCATATGGGCGATGTGGTCTCAAAGTTTTGTCCATCATTTGTTGGAATGATGCAGGGGCCCCATGCAGACCAAAAGGCATCCACTTGTACTGAAATGAGCCCTCAGGAGTGGAAAAGGCAGTCTTCTCCTTGGCCGATTCAGATAACGGTATTTGCCAATATCCTTTTGTCAGGTCTAGGGTCGTTATATAGCAAGCCTGTCCCAACCTGTCCACAAGTTCGTCGACCCGGGGCATCGGGTATGCATCGAACTTGGATACACTGTTAAGTTTTCGAAAGTCATTACAAAACCTGATAGTGCCATCAGGTTTTGGGACCAGCACTATGGGGCTCGACCACTCACTGTGGGACTCTTCTATCACATCCAACTCCAACATGTTTTTAATTTCTTTTGCGACTGCCTCACGCCTGGCCTCTGGGATTCTATATGGCTTCACATTTACCAGAACCCCTGGTTCCGTCACTATGTCATGTTGGATCACGTTGGTCAGTCCGGGTAAGGGGGAGAAAAAGTCTCTATTTTTATGCACAAACACCCTAACGTCACTTTGTTGTGCCACGGACAGGGTATCCGTGATGGGAACGTCAGGTGTCACGGGTACCCGATCGGTTGGAGGCGGGGACGTGGCCAGTAAAGTCTCTCGGTCCTTCCAGGGTTTTAAGAGATTCGAATGGTAAATTTGGTGTGGTTTCCTTTTCCCTGGCTGGTAGACTTTGTAGTTTACCTCCTCCACCCTTTCGACAACCTCGAAGGGACCCTGCCACTTGGCTAAAAACGTACTTTCCACCGTGGGGACCAATACCAACACTCTGTCCCCAGGGCTGAAAGTACGGACCCTGGCACTTCGGTCATAGACCCTCCTTTGGGCCTTCTGGGCCCACTCCATATGTTCTCGCACCAGGGGCAGGACAGCTGCGATTCGATCCTGCATTAAGGAGACATGCTCTATGATGCTTTTATATGGGGTTGCCTCACCTTCCCATGTTTCCTTGGCAACATCTAGCAGTCCCCTGGGATGCCTACCATACAAGAGTTCAAAGGGGGAATAGCCTGTGGATGCCTGCGGAACCTCACGTATTGCAAACATGAGATATGGCAGCAAAAAATCCCAGTTTCTCCCATCTTTGTCGACCACCTTTTTCAGCATACTTTTCAAAGTTTTATTAAATCTTTCGACCAGACCATCCATTTGGGGGTGGTAGACAGAGGTACGAAGATGGGAGATTTTGTATAACTTACAAAGCTCCTTGGTAACCTTGGACATAAAGGGGGTGCCCTGGTCGGTTAAGATCTCTTTTGGGATCCCCAGTCGACTAAAGACATGGACCAATTCCTTGGCGATAGCCTCAGCAGAGGTATTGCGCAAGGGTATGGCCTCAGGATAGCGAGTCGCATAGTCCAGGATCACCAGAATATGCTGGTGACCGCAGGCAGATTTCACAACCGGCCCCACCAGGTCCATGCCAATCCTCTCAAAGGGGACCTCGATTATTGGCAGAGGAACGAGGGGGCTGCGAAAATGGGGTGACGGTGCCGACATTTGGCACTCGGGGCACGATTCGCAGTACTCCTTGACATCTGCATGCAATCCGGGCCAGAAAAATCTCTGGGCGATTCTCTCCCTGGTTTTTTTAACACCGAGATGCCCCCCCATTACATGACCATGGGCCAGGTCTAGCACCACCCTGCGGAAGGGTTTGGGGACTAGTAGCTGTTCTACCTCGTCCTCTCCATGTTTTATCACTCGATACAATAAATTGTTTTTAATTGCCAAGTAAGGGAAAGACACCACCCAATTAGGATCCACCGGTTCCCCATCCAACATCTTAACGTTTTCCCTGGCTCTCATGAGGGTGGCCTCTCGTAATTGCTCGGTACAGAAATCCTCTCTCCTGACCTCTAAATCGGGTACCACATCTTGGCTATTCTTAATGTCAAGGTCAGAGGGGTTCTCCTGTTCGTTACCCTCAGGCTGGGAGCTAGCTTCCAGGTCCTCCGGCTCCCCAACCATGACAGGGAAAGGAAGAGGGTCTCTGGCTTCCTTGATCCCACCAACAGCATCCCCTTCCCTTTGGCAAAAAGGGTCGGGTGAGAGTTCCCGTGCTTCCCCAGCAGGGGGAGCTCTATCTACCAGCCTCCCTTTGCTCTCCCATAAATTCCAGAAATGGGGAAAATCTCTTCCCACTAAAGCTTCATGAAGCAGTGAAGGTACCACCCCCACTGAATGTGTTACACTGCCCCTGGGGGTATCAACCTCAACCACAGCTGTCTGGTAATCTCGAGTGTCCCCATGGATGCAAATTACCCCAATAGTACTGGGGTGTAGTTTTGTGGGGTTCACACAATCACTCCTGACTAGGGTCACCACACTACCAGAGTCTAGCAGGACTGTCAGGGGCTTTCCATCCACAGAAATAACACACATTTGTTTTTCAATGCGACTCTGACATGATGCAGTACATGCGACCTGTGCAAACAGAGAAAGGCGTCTTTTCATACAAGCATAATCGCATTGCATAGGTTCATCATTTAAAGGACAGTTCGCAGCAATATGCCCTAATGCATGGCAACGAAAACATCTTATATGCTCAACCCCCAGTCCTCTCAACAGTTCCAAAGACCTTCCTGGCTTCTTTGGCCAGTCTCCAGGTCTAGGAAGCACATTCTCATGAGTTGGAACAACAGTCTTATCAAATCTCCCCAAGCTCTTGGACCCCGGAACAGTCTTACCCGAACCGCCGGGAGATCTTGCACCCCTAAACACACCGAAGTGGGGCGTAGATGGATTCACCAAGTCCTCAGTAGCACTGTACCTCTCCACTAGGTCGACCAGTTGGGCTGCAGTTTTGGAGTCACCCTGTCCGACCCACTTCCTCAGAGCAGCAGGAAGTGCACGCAGTTACGGTCCATTACCACACGCTCTACGATCTGCGGGCCTGTCAAGGTCTCTGGCTGCAACCACTTCTTGGTGAGGTGGACCAGGTCAAACATTTGCGAACAGGGTGGCTTGTTGTTGGAGAATGACCACTGATGCACCCGCTGGGTCCCGGATTGCCATGGTGACACCCAAGCGTGCGAGTATCTCTGTCTTTAGAGTCTCATAGTCCTGGGCCTTATCGGGTTCTAGGTCAAAATAGGCCTTTTGGGGTTCTCCTGTTAAAAATGGGGACAACAGACCCGCCCACTGTTCTTTTGGCCATCCTTCGCGGACAGCAACTCTCTCAAAAGTCGCCAGGTATGCCTAGATATCAGCAGATGTCATTTTCTGTAAGTGGTAGGATGCACGTATCATCTTGGCTTTCACTGGCACATGAGGTGGGGACTCCTTTTTCAGTTCCATCAGAGCCTCTGCAAACTGACGGTTCATCTCCTGCTGGGCCTCACATTGTGCTGCAGCGGCCTCTGCGACTTGGCGGTTTGTTTCCCGCTGAGCTGCATTGGCCTGTAGCAGGGCCTTTAACATTTCCTCCATCTTCAGAAAGTGCCCGCTGAATCCACCACGTGTGGGAGATTAGCTCGTGGGGATCACCTTTTCTCAGAATGAAGGTCAGCGTACAGGCAGTTTCTTTAAAACCTGGCGTATTGCCAGCTTTATTTACGAGTGGTTTGCAATAGTCATACAAAATAAACAAAACAGTAAAACAAATCCTTGCCATCCGGCGCTAAACTATACAGTAACTGCTCTCTATACGGTGAGGGGCTGGTCCCCGTCACCCACAAAACACAAGGTGAAGTAAAGCAAACCTTTTTCTTTCAGCCCAAATAAACAGCGCTCCTCTTACTCAGATTCCCTTCTGAGTCTCAGGCCAGAGCCATGCTGTGCTCTCTTCCTGGATCTTTAAAGCCCAGCTGCCTATGGATTCCAGTGAACCTGAATATCCGGACCGGAACCCAGCCAACTACAGAGGCTGGAAAAACCTGGGCAGGATTCTGGTTCAGTCCCTTACAATGGACCGAATGCGAGGTGAAACATAGCGACTGTCATATATCTCACCTCACATACCGTCACAATATATATATATTGTGGGAGAATAGGCTCGTGGGGATCACCTTTTCTGAATAACAGTCAGCAAACGGGCACTTTCTTAAAAATCTGGCGGATGCCAGGTTTATTTACAGGTGGTTTGCAAAATAAAAATAAACAAAACCCTTGCCGTCCGGCGCTAAACTAAACAATTATCTCCTCTCTATACAGTGCGAGGCTGGTCCCCGTCACCCACAAAACATGCGGTAAAGCAAACCTTTTTGTCCAACACCCAGAGCTCCTCTCACTCAGGTTCCTTCCTGAGTCTCAAAACCAGAGCCCTGCTGTGCTCTCTTCCTGGGTATTTAAAGTCCAGCTGACTGTGGACTCCAGTGGACCCGAACATCCGGACTGGAACCCAGTCTGCCACAGAGGCTGGAAAAACCGGGCCGGATTCCGGTTCAGATCCTTACAATGGAACGAATGCGAGGTGAAATGTACCTATTATCATGTATCTCACCTTGCATACCGTCACTATATATATATATATATATATATATATATATATATTATAGCGACCTCACCCCTCCTCATTCTCGGCTTGTCTGTCTTTGTCTAGGGGTGTTAGTACCAGGGGGGAGGGATGAGATACACCACGGCCCATGTCCTCCATAGTGACGAGGTGAAGGCCAGAAAGATCGGGCTTTGTGTAGGTGTCCTAGAGTCAAATCCTTTCTTCCGTCCTTGACTCCCCCTTTGCTCCTAGTAACCAGAGTTCCACACACTGAATCGGTCCAACACAGTTTTATTCTTCTCAGCGAATAAACATACAGCACAGTCAAGTTGGGACCTTTGCAACAGTTCAGTATTAATGGAAGTAGGTCGAGGCACAATCCTTCCATATAAAGCTAACCACTATGGTGTCACCAGTGGCAAATAGTCACTGCCACTGACTATGTGAAATAGAACATGAATTACCTTCGCTAGCGCGGCCCCCGTCAGGGGAAGGATATCCGTCCAAGGGAGGTACCGGAGGCCTCTCTGTCACCAGCAATGCTGCACCGGACTCTCCAGAGAAGTTCCGCTCACCAGTCCTCACAAACTCAGACACGGGCACCCAAGGAGTTAGGGCCCCCTCGGATTCCTCCACGAACTTGGTCGAAGGTACTGAGCCCCAGGCATCCGCCATAGTACCTCACCCCAGGCTAAAGGTGCCTGAGATGGACTCCATCTCCCGCTCCGGCCAGGTCAAGGGTACCTGGGCCCGGAACACCGGACCGCCAGCACCAAAGCTGAAGGTGCCCGGGTGCGGCCACGTCCTCCAAACTCTGAACCCTGTGGTAAGGGCGTCCGCCCCTTTTATCCCCTCTCCCTTTGCGTCACAGCGGGTTCCCCGCCCCGCTGTACCAGCGCCAGGGGAGGACAAAAGGGCACAGTCTTGTGGTGTGAGTTCAACTCCGGCCCAGGGCAACAACGCCACCTGTAGGCCGCAGGGAACCTCACACCACCAGAGTCCTCCAAGAACCATAAAAAGGGTCTCAGAATCCCTAGCAATCAGTGTATCTGGGTTACACTACCACCCAGATGCTTCCCTAAATTCAAATACCCGATATATATATATATATATATATATATATATATATATATATGTGTAGCGGGTATCCCACATTTATGGGGGTAGTTGTGCCCAAATTTAGGGGGTGACCCGAGTAGTAGTTTGGCTCGGGCCTTCTAATTATGTTTTGACTCTGCTTCGTTGCTATGTGCCTATGTGGAGTTCCCTGTGGCCTGCAGGTGGCACTGCCATGTCGGGTCAGGGTTGAACCATGGATGCGATTTGATGTCCTCTCTCGGCTACAATACAGTGGGCTGGTTCTGCCTGCTATGCATGCCGGGAGAGGGTATAAAAGGGGAAGACGCCATTATTCAGGGAGAGACCCGGGGACAAGTACCCGGAGGAGTGTGCCCCCTAAGGGGGGAGGTGCGTTCGTTGACCGAGAGTCTCGGGCACCTTCAGCCCGAGGCTGCAATGTTCCAGGTAGGCCCGGTACCTTCAACTGGGTCTACAGGAAGAACTTTGGAGTCCTAGGATGCTCGGGTTAGGGTATCCGCTCTGACCAAGAGGAAGCCAGGGGAGGATCGGTCCCATAACAGGAGATGAGTGATAGTTAGATCGCTGTCTCGGGAAAGGCCTGGTGACCTGTCAGAGGGAAGGATCCTATGCTCTGCAGAACTGACCCTGCGGAGTGCCGCTGCTCTTTGGGGACATACTGAACTTGTCCTTGGAAGATAAATTGACTGTTCGAGCACCACATCGGCTGCTGGGACCATAAAGGGACTGTCCAGGTGAGCTGTACCCACTCGGGATCGAGTGGCGTTAAATCTGGGAGTTCTGTGCCTGAATCTGCTTTGGTTCAACTGTCTTCTCTTTCATCTACTCTACTATCAAGCAAAGATATAAAATAAACTCAACGTTGGAGTTTAAGTGGTTTGGACATTGACTTTATTAAAGAGGGAGAAGTACAGACCCGTCTCCACATGCTGAAGATGGAAACCAGTGGAAGGAGGTAACTCGCTGCGGGACCCAAATACAAATACACCGCCTGACCTCTAAACCAGAGGACACGGGCTTGTGGAATGAGTGTCTCATCTTCCCAGCAGGAGAAGGTAAGCGGGGAGGATTGAGGGGAGTGCTACACGTGGGGGCTCAGGTCCGGGACTCTGCAGCTGCCCCTGGAAGCTGGACTTTGTTTTCTCCCTTGTGTGTGTTTTTTTTGGAAGTTGGACATTTTGAGAGAATTCGAACTGCGCCATTTGTGTGAGAAAAATGGTGGTACGGGCCTAGTTTATTTCTATCTGCGTAGTTCGTGGGCGTGTCTCGAGCCTGATAAAGCCCGCGAGCTGCGTTCAGCAGAGGAGAGAAAAGGGGAGGAGCCCTGCCAAGTGTGTTCTCCATGTGGTGTGTTTGGCGCCAAAGGGACAGTACTGATTGGATCAGTGACAAAGCAACCTGTCTGCCGCTCCATGGATTTCTGTTTCAGCGGGACCTCGTGGGTTCTCAACTGCTTCGACCATGGACGTTGCTTCGCTTGCTGCTCCTTTGACGGATACGGGAATCCGGCTGAACCCCCGGGGTCGCTTTGCCCTCTACACATGCTCTACACATGCAGAGACGCAGAGGCCTTGGGCATGATCTGTCCAAAGTGCCAGGGACTGGCCGTGCAGCTTCGCCCCTTTGGGAGATGTACCCTTTGAGGTAGATCAGCCTACTGAAAAGCCAAAGGTCTACCGGATTAACTGCCTCTCCGGCGCAGTTACTCTGGAAGAGGAAATCTGTGCTCCCGCAGCCGTGCCCATACGCACCCCCACGGAAACAGCGTATCTAACGGAGAAAGTTTCGGCTACTACGGAGCTTGAGACGGAGAACCCAGCAGATGCTGCCTCCGTTGCAATGGAGTCCTCCCTTCTCCCTGCTAAGCGGAAGGTGGGATATGTGAAGGCTTCCCGTGGCCACGGTCAAGGCCTACCCCAGCGCCTGCCTGAACTGGATCATCAACCCAGAGGGATCTCCGGCCGATCCAAGTCAGGGGAAGGTAAGGAGGCTGGGAAAACTGAGACATTGGCTTTGTCGGAGAAGGGTAGAAAGTCCAAACCCCACGCTACAGGGGATGTGCGGACTGCTAGCCCGCAAAGGCTTTCCATTTTCCGGGACAATGTATCGGTGTCTACTGCCAATTATTTGCCGGCAGAGGCATATGACACCTCTGACTTTGACTCATTGTCTGATGTGGGGGATGACCACGAGATTGATGAGATTTTTATCCGCAAGGGTTGGGACAAGATCCCAGTAACCTCATTCCATAGCTTAAAGGGAGCTTCCCCAATGGACTCTAGGGAAACTACGCCCCGAGTGGAAGGGACTGTTCCAAGGGAAGAGACAAATCCTATGCCTGCTTTGTCTGCTCCGGCACCTTCTGTGCCCACCGCTGTTGCTGGTCGTTTGCCTTTGCAGCCGCCAATGTCACAGTTGGAGCCTGCACTAATAAGGAGATCTCTGGATGCAATTGTCCTCACTGGAAATGGAGATCGTGTGACTATGCCGCCTTTGGCCCGATTGCAGCGGCTTTTGTACCAGAAGGTGGCAGTGGAATATGGTTGGGAGTACCCATATGTTCCTAAAGACCATTTGTTCGAGATAGAAGCCTCCCGGGAATGATGGTATGCAGACTTTGTGTGGGACCGCTTGGAGGTAAAGAAAGGTCACCGTTACTTCAAGTGTTCGGCAGTAATGACTGAGCGATATAAGGGCTGCCGGAAAAACTGGACTCTTGGTTGGCACATTAATGCAGACCGGGTGGTGATTTGTAGCAGGGATCAAGATGATGTAGTGTACTCTATAGAGACTCTGAATAAAGACTGGAAGACTCTTGTTCTCCATGATCCCAAGTACTATCTCTGAAGTTATTATTCCACTTCAGGGACATTGCCTGAATCACTGTCTTGATCTTCCGCCCAATAGGGAAATTTACTCTGGGGAACAGTTTTTTTTTCCCCCTCCCCTCTACTGTTCTACAAAAAGAACTGTACATTGGGTAGATCTAGTTAGGGCAAAGCAGGAAGCCGACGTGAACAAGAAGGAGGGTTCCTGTGTTACGATTGTGCCTATGCGCACTTAGGTCATGTAGTGATGTGTGCTGCCACTAGGTGGTGGTGGTCTGCAGAAATTTGTGTGTGGAAGCAAGTCATTCTTTCTAGGAGGAATGGTTCGTTTCTGACTTCCAGAAAAGTTAGATGTTATTGTGTGCTGTGTTTTTCTTTCCCTATGCAGGTGATCGTCTATCAAGTACATCGGAGAGTGGGTGGAAAGATAAGATAGAAAAAAAGAAGGGATTGTAATTCAAAATGATTGTAATGTATATGACTTATTGGTTTCTTTTTCCTTTCTCTTATTCTTTAAAAAAAAAAAAAAGAAAACCTTTTGATTCAGGCACCGAATCAATCCTATTGTACATAGTTGGAAAAGACCAGAACCCACTCAGGATTGAGGGGGGGTCTTCTGACCTTCTCCAGACACCGGGGACAGTGTCTATTTAAGGGAGGGGTGTGTGTAGCGGGTATCCCAAATTTAAGAGGGTAGTTGTGCCCAAATTTAAGGGGTGACCTGAGTAGTAGTTTGGCTCGGGCCTTCTAATTATGTTTGGACTCTGCTTCGTTGCTATGTGCCTATGTGGCGTTCCCTGTGGCCTGCAGGTGGCACTGCCATGTCGGGTCAGGGTTGAACCATGGGTGCATGGATGCAATTTGATGTCCTCTCTCAGCTACCATACAGTGGGCTGTTTCTGCCTGCTGTGCATGCCGGGAGAGGGTATAAAAGTGGCAGACACCATTATTTAGGGAGAGACCCGGGGACAAGTACCCGGAGGAGTGTGCCCCCTAAGGGGGGGGGGGTGCGTGCATTGACCGAGAGTCTCGGGCACCTTCAGCCCGAGGCTGCAATGTTCCAGGTAGGCCCGGTACCTTCAACTGGGTCTACAGGAAGAACTTTGGAGTCCTAGGATGCCCGGGTGAGGGTATCCGCTCTGACCAAGAGGAAGCCAGGGGAGGATCGGTCCCATAACAGGAGATGAGTAATAGTTAGATCGCTGTCTCGGGAAAGGCCTGGTGACCTGTCAGAGGGAAGGATCCTATGCTCCGCAGAACTGACCCTGCGGAGTGCCGCTGCTCTTTGGGGACATACTGAACTTGTCCTTGGAAGATAAATTGACTGTTCGAGCTCCACATCGGCTGCTGGGACAATAAAGGGACTGTCCGGGTGAGCTGTACCCACTCGGGATCGAGTGGCGGTAAATCTGGGAGTTCTGTGCCTGAATCTGCTTCGGATCAACTGTCTTCTTTCATCTACTCTCTCTCTACTATCAAGCAAAATATAAAATAAACTCAACGTTGGAGTTTAAGTGGTTTGGACATTGACTTTATTAAGGAGGGAGAAGTACAGACCCGTCGCCACATTCTGAAGACGGGAACCAGTGGAAGGAGGTAACTCGCTGCGGGACCCAAATACAAAAAAACCGTCTGACCTCTAAGGCCCCTTTCACACGGGCAGACCATATGTCCGTTATTCACCCATCCGTTTTCGGATGAAAAACGGACATACATGTATCCCTATGGGATAGCGGATGTCAGCGGATGAACATCCGATCTTATCCATGCCTGCTATGGTCCGATTTTCAGGATAGAAAAATTTCTATTTTTCTATCCGTCTGTGGAGCGGATCGGATGAACACGGACAGACGGTCCGTGTTCATCTGATCCCCCATAGGGGAGAGCGGAGATCTGACAGGGCGGTCCCTGCACAGTGTGCGGGACCACCCAGTCATCCGACGGCTCAGCGGGGATCAACGGAGCGATCCCCGCTGAGTAGTGATGAGCCGAACACCCCCGGGTTCGGTTCGCACCAGAACCCGCGAACGGACCGAAAGTTCGCACGAACATTAGAACCCTATTAAATACAATGGATGCGAACGTTCGGATTCTAAAGTGCTAATTATAACGACTATTATCCATGTTATTGTCCTAAACAGAGTTTGGGAACCCGGGTTCTGCACCAGGGGACATGTATCAATGCAAAAAGAAGTTTTAAAAACGGACGTTTTCCGGGAGCAGTCATTTTAATGATGCATAAAGTGAAAAAAAAAAAGTCAAATATTCCTTTAAATATTGTACCTGGGGGGTGTCTAAAGTATGCCTGTGAAGTGCCACGTGTTTCCCGTGTTTAGAACTGTCCCTGCACAAAATTACATTTCTAAAGGAAAAAAAAGCCATTTAAAACTGCTTGCGGCTTTAATGTAATGTCTGGTCCCGGTAATATGGATGAAAATCTTTAAGAAAAATGGCATAGCTACCCCATCACCCCCCCCCCCCCTACCCCAGCCCATTACCAGCCCCGTTGGGTCTTGTATGGATATTAAGGGGAACCCCGCACACAAAATAAAAAAGGCCCTATATACTCTGAACAGCCGTATACAGGCGGTGCATGCAAGACAGGGACTGTAGGTTTGTTCTTATGTTGAATCTGTTTGTAATTTTGAACAGCTACATTGTTTAACCACTTCCCTGCCCAGCCATAGTCAAATGACGTCCACAGATGGGATCTCCCATCCTGGGTGGACGTCATATGACGTCCTCGGCTTTGTAGGGGGATATCTGAATGATGCCTGCAGCTAGAGGCATCATTCAGATATCCTTTTGAAGTGCCGGCGATTCTGTGCACCATAAGAATGATCATAGCGGCGGTTCCGTCGCTTGATCGTTCTTATAGGCGGCGGGAGGGGACACCCCCCTCCCGCCGCCATCCGATGCTTCTCCGGGCTCCCCCGTGCGATCGGGGACCCGGAGCGAATATTCCGGCGTCGTTGGTGAGGTCACGTGATGAGCATAGAGATGACTGGTGACCAGATGGTCACCAGTCATCTCTATGATCGTCGGAGGCCTGGGCACGATGTGATGACGTCACGCCCGGGTCTCAAATGTCAACAAAGCCGCCATTGCAGCTGTAAGTATGAGATCAGTGAAAAATTTTTCACTGATCTCATGCTTTCCAGCCTGGAGGAGAGATGTGGGGGGAGGGGGAGGTCTTATTGACCCCGCATCTCTCAATAAAGAGAACCTGTCACACACATTCCTATTGCAAGGGATGTTTACATTCCTTGTAATAGGAATAAAAGTGATAAAAAAAAAAAAAGTAAAATCATTGTAAAAAAATAAATAAATAATTAAAAAAAAAAAAAAAAAAAAATTAAAACGCCCCTGTCCCCGGTAGCTCGCGATCAGAAGCGAATGCACACGTAAGTCGCCCACATATGTAAACGCCGTTCAAACCACGCATGTGAGGTATCGCCGCGTGCGTTAGAGCGCGTGCAACAATTCTAGCACTAGACCTCCTCTGTAATTCTAACCTGGTAACCTGTAAAAAAAATAAAGCGTTGCCTATGGAGATTTTTAAGTACCGAAGTTTGGCGCCATTCCATGAGTGTGCGCAATTTTAAAGCGTGACATGTTAGGTATCTATTTACTCGGCGTAACATTATCTTTCATATTTTCCCAAAAAATTGGGCTAACTTTACTGTTTTGTTATTTTTTATATCATGAAACCATTTTTTTTTAAAAAAAAAAGGCGTTTGAAAAATTATTGCGCAAATATTGTGCAAGAAAAAGTGTTGCAATGACCGTCATTTTATTCCCTAGGGTGTCTGCTAAAAAAACATATATAATGTTTGGGTGTTCTGAGTAATTTTCTAGCAAAAGAATGATGATTTGTACATGTAGGAGAGAAGTGCCAAAATAGGCCCGGTATTGAATAGGTACAAAAAGCCCGGTATTGAAGTGGTTAAGTGTAGCTCCAGCCCAAATACCTATTTTTAAGCTTTTTGGAAAACATAGGGAAGGGTTATCACCCCTGTAACATTTGTTTTGCTGTCTGTGCCCCTGTTCAGAACATTTCACCTCACTTTGCGTCCCAATGACAACTGATTTTGAAATGTGGTGTTTTTATTGAAACAAGGATTGGTGATAAAGCATCAGTAGAGAGGAGACACCTTTCTCCCATATTAATTCTTACAGGAGAGAATTTTCCTTCCAAGGGGTAGATTTCCTCTCACTTCCTGTTGTCTTCTTCCGTTTGCAAGTAGTAGTCGTTTGTAAGTTGGATGTTTGAAAGTAGGGACCTGCCGTATATACTCTGCAGAAATTGGCCCCTTAGGTGTTGGTGTTGGCACAACACTGTAAGCACTCACAGTTACTCTTGGTGGGTGCTGGAACGCCCTGCTGTCAACTATTATATCAGGAATTGTAATAACATATAATTGTTGAACAGTGGTAGTAAAAATTGGGCCTTTGATGGTGGTGCTGGTGCCACAACACTGTAAGGCCTGACAGTTACTCTTGGTGGGCGCAGCAATGGGCCCTGCTGTGAATTATTAGATCAATAATTATAATTGCATGCCCCTGTTGAACAGGGGCTGAAAAATTGGGCCTGTGGTGGTGGTGGTGGTGGTGTTGACACAACACTGTAAGGCCTGACAGTTACTCTTGGTGGGCGCAGCAATGGGCCCTACTGTGAATTATTAGATCAATAATTATAATTGCATGCCCCTGTTGAACAGGGGCTGAAAAATTGGGCCTTTGGTGGTGGTGGTGGTGGTGGTGGTGTTGACACAACACTGTAAGGCCTGACAGTTACTCTTGGTGGGCGCAGCAATGGGCCCTGCTGTGAATTATTAGATCAATAATTATAATTGCATGCCCCTGTTGAACAGGGGCTTAAAAATTGGGCCTTAGGCACTGGTGGCACAACACTGCAACCCCTCACAGATACTGTACTTGGAGCACAGCAATGAGGCCTGTTGCAAAGTATTGCATCAAAAATTGTAATTACACGCCCCTGTTAAACAGGGGCTGAAAAATTGGGCCTTAGCCACTGGTGGCGGCACCCATAAACCAAAACGATCTTCCAAGCTATCATCATTAATCGGATCATTGAGGAGGTGGAGGAGGATAGCTAGTCAACAAAACAGCACAGGAACTCAGCATCAGCATCAGTCTTGAAGGGATGTGACATTTTAAAATCAATTAGTCTGTTATATCAGCATCAGGTGTGTGGTAGCTGGTGGTGATCCAAGACTGGTTCATCTTGATGAAAGTCAGTCGATCAACCGAGTCGGTGGACAGGCGCACCCTGTGATCCGTGACAAATCCTCCAGCAGCACTGAATGTGCGTTCTGAAAGAACGCTGGATGCAGGACAGGCCAGTAGCTCAATTGCATACTGTGCAAGCTCTGGCCAGTGATCCATCCTCAAGACCCAGTAAGCCAGAGGATTTTCGGTGGGGAAGGTGTCCAAGTCTGACCTTGCCCCTAGGTATTCCTGCACCATGTATATCAGACGCTGGCGATGGTTGCTGGAAACGATCATACTTTGGGGCTGCGGACTAAAGAATTGTCTGAACGCATCGGTCAGACGGCCACCTTCCCCACCGCTCCTTCTTTGACTGCCCGAAGCCTCAGCAACTCGTTGTCCAGGACCAGGAGTTTGTAACCTCCCAGTCTCTGGGAATGCATTGCACAGACCTTTCTGCAAGGCCTCCCGGAATTGTCTCATCCTCTGCTCCCTCTGTGACGGTAACATAAGGTCCGCAACCTTACCCTTGTACCGTGGATCAAGGAGAGTGGCCAGCCAGTAATGGTCCCTCTCCTTGATCCGAAGAATACGAGGATCCTTCCGCAGACTTTGCAGGATCAGGGAGGCCATGCAGCGTAGGTTAGCTGAGGCATTCAGTCCGGAGTCCTCTGGGTCACTAAGGACGACATGATCCGCAGCCACCTCCTCCCAGCCACGTACAAGTCCACTGGTTTCTTGGGACTGTAAATCATCCCTAAAAGACTGCTGCTGATGATGCTGAGTGCCAGCCTCCACCTCCATGCTGACACAATCCTCCTCCTCCTCCTCCTCCTCCTCCTCCTCCTCTTCCTGTGCGATGGGTGGGACAGAAGGAACACTGTCAGGGTAAAGGGGGCCTTGAGAGGCAAGGAAGTCCTCCTCTTCCTGCCTCTGTTCTGCCTCAAGTGCCCTGTCCATTATTCCACGCAGCGTGTGCTCCAACAGGTGGACAAGAGGTACAGTGTCACTGATGCATGCACTGTCACTGCTCACCATCCTCGTGGCCTCCTCAAATGGTGCCAGGACAGTGCATGCATCCCTGATCATGCCCCACTGGCGTGGTGAAAAAAACTCGAGCTCCCCTGACCCTGTCCTGGTGCCGTAGTCGCACAGGTACTCATTGATGGCCCTCTGCTGCGTGTGCAGCCGCTGCAGCATGGCCAACGTTGAGTTCCACCTGGTGGGCATGTCACATATAAGGCGGTTCTTGGGCAGGTTCAACTCCTTTTGCAGCTCAGCCAGGCGAGCACTGGCATTATAAGATCTGCGGAAATGAACACAGACTTTCCTGGCCTGCCTCAGGACATCCTGTAAGCCCGGGTACCTGCCCAAAAACCGCTGCACCACCAGGTTAAGGACGTGAGCCATACAGGGCACATGGGTCAGTTGTCCCTGTCGGAGGGCGGAGAGGAGGTTGGTGCCATTGTCGCAAACCACCATTCCTGGCTTAAGCTGGCGTGGCGTCAACCACCTCTCGGCCTGCCCCTGCAGAGCAGACAGGACCTCTGCCCCAGTGTGGCTCCTGTCCCCCAAACACACCAGCGCAAGCACGGCATGGCATCTTTTTGCCTGCGTACTTGCGTAGCCCCTTGAACGCCTACGGAGCACCGCTGGTTCCGAGGACAAACCACAGGAAGAGGCCATGGAGGAAGAAGAAGAGGAGGGGGTGGAGGAGAGAGGTGTGTCACAACCAGTAGTAGCATTTTGGAGGCGTGGCGGTGGAACAACCTCCAACACTACTGCACCTTGTCCTGCATCCTTCCCAGCTGCCAAAAGAGTGACCCAATGGGCCGTGAAAGAAAGGTAACGTCCCTGTCCATGCCTGCTGGACCATGAGTCAGCGGTAATATGCACCTTACCGCTGACCGCCCTGTCCAGCGAGGCCAAGACATTGCCTTCCACATGCCTGTAGAGAGCCGGAATCGCCTTCCGTGAGAAAAAGTGGCGTTTGGGAACCTGCCACTGAGGAACCGCACATTGCACAAACTCACGGAAGGCGGCCGAGTCTACCAACTGAAAAGGCAGCAGTTGAAGCGCTAGCAATTTAGCCAAGCTAGCATTCAACCGCTGGGCATGTGGATGGCTGGGAGTGAACTTCTTTCGACGGTCCAGCAGCTGGGGCAGGGAAATTTGCCTGCTAGAATCGGACGTCGGTGTACTGCTAGCAGAGTGGCCGCAAGTACTTGGCTGTGACACACCTAATTCTACACCTTCATTCCTCTCAGAGCAGGTTTCAGAGAGGACTGAAGGTATAGTGGGGTTGGAGATCCCAGCTGATGCGGTGCAAGAAGAGGTCAGCTTTGTTCTTTGGTGTGGGTCTTTAAGGTAGGCTTGCCAACGAGCTGCATGGCAGGTCAACATATGTCTGATCAAGCATGTGGTGCCCAAGCGGCTGATGTTTTGGCCACGCGATATACGCTTGAGACATATGTTGCAAACAGCAGCTGTGCGATCTGATGCACTAGCCTCAAAAAAGGCCCACACCAAAGAACTTTTTGAATGACGGGCAGAGGCAGCGCCCTGCACAGGCGGAGCTCTGCGGTGTGATTCCGTCGGTGTGCTGCCCATACGCTGGCCACCCAAGGGCATCCTGCCTCGTTGGAGATGTGCCTCCTCCTCATCCTCCTCCTCTTTCCTATTAGGCACCCACGTGGAGTCAGTGACCTCATCATCCCCTCCCTCCTCATCACTGGAGCCAATCTGGCAGTATGCTGCAGCTGCTGGAGCATGACTGCCAGATTGGTGTCCTTCTTGAGCATCCCCTCTCTCTGCTCTCACGCTACTGCCTTCCTCTATCTGGGTATCATCATCAGATCCTTCGAAACGCTGGGCATCCTCCTGGAGCATGTACCCAACACTGTGCTCAAACAGTTCGGGGGACTCCTCAGGAGGAGGACATGGTGGGTCTAGGGAAGGATTGACTAATGAAGATAATGATACCAGAGAAGAGGACGCTTTGGCAGCTGCTTTGCCAGTACCCTGAGCCTGGGTGAGAGAGGATGAGGAGGATGAGGTGGGCTTGGTCATCCACTCTACCAAGTCTTCGGCATGATGTGGCTCAACATGTCCAGCTGCCGAAAAGAAGGACAAGCGTGTCCCATGGCCATGTGCTGATGACAATGCACCGCGTCCACGACCAGCACTGTTGCCCCCAGACACAGAGCCTGCTTGCCCTCTTTTTTTGCCTCCTGACTGTCTGCCTCTCCTTGTTTGCCTTCCAGACATTTTAATGGATGGCCTGCAGGGAGATGGGAAAAACAGCAATAAGGGCTACCTTCAGGTGTATACTGTGCAGGAGGCTTAGCAACAATGACACTGACACTGTCCCCTGCCTATCCTTCTCTGTCCCTAAACACAAAGATTTGCAATATGCTTCAGCAAGATTGGTTTAGCACAGAATAGCACACTGTCAGTTTCACTCACTGTCCTACTCTGTCCCTACAAACAAGATTTAGCACAGAATAGCACACTGATAGTTTCCACGAGTGTCCTTCTCTGTCCCTAAACTCAAGGATTTCAAATATGGTTCAGCAAGATTGGTTTAGAACAGAATAGCACACTGTCAGTTTCACTCACTGTCCTACTCTGTCCCTACAAACAAGATTTAGCACAGAATAGCACACTGACACTTTCCCTCACTGTACCTCTCTGTCCCTAAACTCAAGGATTTCAAATATGGTTCAGCAAGATTGGTTTAGAACAGAATAGCACACTGTCAGTTTCACTCACTGTCCTACTCTGTCCCTACAAACAAGATTTAGCACAGAATAGCACACTGACACTTTCCCTCACTGTACCTCTCAGTCCCTAAACTCAAGGATTTCAAATATGGTTCAGCAAGATTGGTTTAGAACAGAATAGCACACTGTCAGTTTCACTCACTGTCCTACTCTGTCCCTACAAACAAGATTTAGCACAGAATAGCACACTGACCCTTTCCCTCACTGTACCTCTCTGTCCCTAAACTCAAGGATTTCAAATATGGTTCAGCAAGATTGGTTTAGAACAGAATAGCACACTGACACTTTCCCTCACTGTACCTCTCTGTCCCTACAAACAAGGTTTAGCACAGAATAACACACTGACACTCTCCCTACCTATCCTTATTTGTCCCTAAACACAAGGAATCCAGGATTAGTAAAGGAAAAAAAATGACACTGTCCCTGCCTATGCTTCTCTTTCCCTGCTCCGGAACACACTACACAAGGCCGCCGCGCTGGCGGCCTTTTATAGTGTGGGGCGTGTACTAAACCCCCTCAAGAATAATTGGCCACAGGCATCCTGCCTGTGGCCAATCATTGCTCTCCTCGCTGCCGGCGCTGTGATTGGCCAAGCATGCGGGGTCACAGTGCATGCTTGGCCAATCACAGCGCCTGGATGACACTGCGATGGCGTAGTGCATTGTGGGCCGTTCGCGTCACTCGAATTTGGCGCGAACGGCCCAAATCGTTCGATCTTCGTCGAACGATCGAACAGCCGATGTTCGAGTCGAACGTATGTTCGACTCGAACACGAAGCTCATCCCTACCGCTGAGCAAGTGGAGGTTCACGGGGCGGATCATGACTGATCCGTCCCGGGTGAAAGGGGCCTAAACCAGAGGACACGGGCTTGTGGCATGGGTGTCTCATCTTCCCCGCAGGAGAGGGTAAGCAGGGAGGATTGAGGGGAGTGAGATAATATATATATATATATATATATATATACACACATACACACACACACACACACACACACACACACACACACATATATATATATATATATGTATATATATATATATACATACATATATACACACACACACACACACACACATGCAACAGCGCTGTTGCTCCTATTGGGTAGGTGCTATTTTGTAAATTTAGTTGTCTGAGCTGTAGTTTAGCTCAGAATAATTGTGTAAATTACTGGTTTCTGTTTCAGTCAAGCTGTGCTGTGCATTTTTCCACTTGACTGTGGGTGTCGCTGTCACCACAGGTCAAGGTTGGAAATGCAGCGGGCTGGATGTATTGAGTACCTCTTGCCCAGAAACCGCTCAGTGGGATTGGTCCCCCCGCTGTGCATTCTGGGAGAGGGTACTTAAGGGACAGACACCGTCTTCCGGGTCTCTCTGACCCGATGGCCCTCCTGGCCTAAGGTGTGCCGTAGCAGTTTTCCTGCCTCGGGCCAGCTGGCCTGAGGCCTCGTTACTGGAAGAAGGCCCAGGAGTTTCTGGGGCCTACTAATCAGGGGTGGTCCTTTGCTGTCTTGCCTGCGGGAAGAAGCCGAGCAATTGAGGAAAGCAGGGGAGGACTTTTCCCAGGAGAGGACCGAGCAAAAAGGCTGGTGCCTCGGGAAGAGCCTGGAGACTCAATTGGAGGACGCATTCCTACATATCTACCTCACAGTATCGCCGGATTGGCTGAAAGAAACTGGTACTGTGTGACTGTACTTAACCTGTTGGAGCCTCGGTCATAGACGAATGACGGCCTCAAGGTGGCTCTTAAAATCCGGGAGGACATCAATAGACGTCCTCGGCTCCTCCGGCCACTGGGGGGCGCGCGAGCGTGCCCGGCGCGTCACTGGCGGCCTGCGATGTCCGCCAGGCACCCGCGATCGGCCGGTACACAGACAAGGACATGGATCTGTGTGTGTAAACACACAGATCCATGTCCTGTCAGGGAGAGGAGACCGATGCTGTGTCCCTTGTACATAGGGACAACCATCGGTCACCTCCCCCAGTCACTCCCCTCCACCCACAGTAGTAATCACTCCCAGGGCACACATTTAACCCCTTCCTCGCCCCCTAGTGTTAACCCCTTCCCTGCCAGTGTCATTTTTACAGTAACCAGTGCATTTTTATAGCACTGATCGCTGTATCAATGACAATGGTCCCAAAATGGTGTCAAAAGTGTCTGATGTGTCCGCCATAATGTCGCAATCACAATAAAAATCGCTGTTCGCCGCCATTACTAGTAAAACATTTTTTTTTTATAAAAATGCTATAAAACTATCCCCTATTTTGTAGACGCTATAACTTTTGCGCAAACCAATCAAACGCTTATTGCGATTTTTTTTGACCAAATATATGTAGAAGAATACGTATCGGACTAAACTGAGAAAAAAAAAACATTTTTTAAAAAAAAATTGGGATATTTATTATAGCAAAAAGTAATATAGTGTTTTTTTTTCAAAATCGCCGCTCGTTTTTTGTTTATAGCGCAAAAGATAAAAACCGCAGAGCTGATCAAATACCACCAAAAGAAAGCTCTATTTGTGGGCGAAAAAAAAGGACGTCAATTTTGTTTGGGAGCCACGTCGCACGACTGCGCAATTGTCATTTAAAGCGTGACAGCGCTGAAAGCTGAAAATTGGCCTGGGCAGGAGGGGGGTTTAAGTGCCCAGTAAGCAAGTGGTTAAGCTTTGCAAAAGTTGTGGATTTTTCAAGTCTGTGGCAGAGACTTTTGACCGAGCACCGCACCGGCTGTTAGGTCAGTGAGAGAGGCCTATCCGGTGGTTGCTATAGCTATGTGGAGACGGTTTGTCCTCTGAATTAAGAAGTACCCGTGATCCGCAAGCAAGGTACCTGAATCTCCCCTAACCCTCCATCCCTCTAAATGACATTTCTTTAAAGAAAACCATTGGAAAAGAGACTGTGGGGCTGATTTACTAATAACAGTGCGCTGCGCTGCTTCTAACCTTAATTGGTGCGCCGGATAACTCCTTCACTGGGCGCAGGAAGCAGCGGCGCACTGTTATAGTAAATAGAAATGTCAGCGGGTCGCCCCCTGCCCCCTGCCCCAAAGCACCAAACCCCCCATGTTGAGGGCACGCGGCCTGGTACGGTTCAGGAGGGAGGGGGGCCGCTCTCTCGTCCCCCCCTTTCCCCTGCGGCCTGCCAGGTTGAGTGCTCGGATTAAGGGTCTGGTGTGTATTTCTAGGGGACCCCACGCAAATTTTTTTTGTTTTTGGCATGGGGTTCCCCTTAAAATACATGCCAGACCTGAAGGGCCTGGTATGGATTCTGGGGGGACCCCCACGCCAGTTTTTTTTTTTTTTTTTTGGGGGGGTCCCCTTTGAATCCATACTAGACCCAAGGGCCTGGCATGGATCTGGGGGGGGACCCCCACGCTGTTTTTTTTTTTTGTTTTTTAGTTTTGTTTTTTTTTAACCAGTTTTTTTTTTTTTTTTTTTACATTTCCTTTAACAACCAGCTATAAACGGGTAAAACAAAAATTTGCCGCAAAATTGCGGTACTTGCGTTTTGGATGCGGGTCCATTGAATTCTATTACATCCAAAACACTGTTTTTGGCCTGGCAAAAAAAATCTGCAGTTGCGTTTAAGATCGTTTTTCACAAACCCTCAAAATGCCTTCAGACGCCAAAGATTTCCACGTTTCAGACGCGGGGTACCAGCGTTTAGCCGTGTAACGAGACCCTTGCTCGTTCGGTTCCACTCTCCCGACACTCCTCTGCTACTATTGGATCATATTGCAGATCGCAACGTCTGATGGTTTGGCCATCCGATGCTCCAGGATCCAAACTACAGCTATGTGACATTCTAATCCATTTGTGATAGTTCAGAACAAACACCAGGCAGGCTGTATGTAAGTTCAAACAGGAATCTCTCTTTATTGGATGCGCACACACACACACACACACACACACTTTTATACAGCAGTTTGAACACCCTGCCCCCAACAACCACTTTCCTATTGGTCAATTGTAAAGTACATTGTAGTTCGCAATTAGCTTCTCTTGGCCATGCAAATAAGGACTTGAAACAGGGTCAGCAGGGATTGGTCTGATAGCTTGAATAGGAGAACTGAGATGTGTATTGACACAGAAGCCCCAGGGGGTAATTAAAGTACATAAACAAACAGTCAAACACAGAACAATGCTTTTCTTCCAGACCATGGAGCCGTCTGGGGGGGGGGGGGGGGGGGGGTTAGCCTTAAGACAGGGCAGAAGGCCCCCCCACTGTGTAATGGAGTACTGAAGTATTTTCTCCTTTGAATCTAAGACAATACTCCCTCCTGGGAAACAGTCCAACAGCCACAGTGGGACCCCAAACGGGTCAACGTGAGGATGTTGGAAAAGTAGTCTTAAGGTTCCAGGTCTGTCTGCCGGGATAACCCATCCGCATTCCTGTCTTGAGGCCCTGGCCCATAATCGGAAGGCAAGAGGCTGGCATTCAGTCCTCTCCAAAAGCCTCTGTCCCGGCTAGGTCTGTCACACATCTCCCCTTTCGGCAGGAAACTAACATAGGCGGAGACCCCAGACGGGTTGACTCTGAAGTTAGTCCATAGTTCTATTCCCCCAATGCCGGTATCCACACAGTACCCCAAATAAATTGCTCCAAACAGAGCATTACTTTCCCAGCCAACCTTTGCCTCTCTCAGAGAACACACCGGCCGCTGGGGAGAGGCCTGGACTGGCCCTTCTCCCTGGAGTCCTTTCAGCCGCTGGAGAGAAGACAGGGTGACTGGGCTCAGTCCGTCATGCTGTTGGGGATCTGGGTCGACTGCCTGGCATCCCTGGGGTATACAAGTGGAGACTGAAGTCCCATCCACTTGTGGTAGGTGAAAATCCCCCAGTGCTTGCAAAGCAAGGCTGACATCCTCCTGTCTCAGTGTCACACCATTTTCTGGGGTTGTGTCAGTGAGGACTGAAGTCCCATCCAATACCACAGGACCTCCCTCTTCTGTTAGTTGAGAGCAGAGGCCCGTGGCACTCTGCTCTGTTGCCAGCTCTTCCGCTGGGTTGCTGTGAGTGGGGACCGCAGTCCCATCCACCGATATCCGCTCATGTGGCAGTTGTGTGCCAATGCCAGTAGCATTCTGCCCTGCTGCCAGTGATTCAGCTGGGAGTAAAAGCTTTACTGCCTCAGCTTGTTGCTGGTAGGGATGAGCTTCGTGTTCGAGTCGAACATACGTTCGACTCGAACATCGGCTGTTCGATCGTTCGACGAAGATCGAACGATTTGGGCCGTTCGCGCCAAATTCGAGTGACGCGAACGGCCCACAATGCACTACGCCATCGCAGTGTCATCCAGGCGCTGTGATTGGCCAAGCATGCACTGTGACCCCGCATGCTTGGCCAATCACAGCGCCGGCAGCGAGGAGAGCAATGATTGGCCACAGGCAGGATGCCTGTGGCCAATTATTGCTGAGGGTGTTTAGTACACGCCCCACACTATAAAAGGCCGCCAGCACGGCGGCCTAGTGTAGTGTGTTCCGGAGCAGGGATAGAGCAGCATAGGCAGGGACAGTGACTTTTATTTCTTTCTTGCTTAACCTGGATTCCTTTAGTTTAGGGAAAGAGAAGGATAGGTAGGGAGAGTGTCAGTGTGTTTTGTGCTTGTGCTATATTGTGCTTAAAAAAAACATTTTTTCTAGGGACAGAAAACTGTAGGTAGGGAGAGTGTCAGTTTCTTTCACTGTGCAAGTCCTTGTTTCCAGGGACCTGGAAGGACAGTGAGTGAATTCTCCTTGTGCTAAATTGTGCTTAAAAAAAACATTTTTTCTAGGGACAGAAAACTGTAGGTAGGGAGAGTGTCAGTTTCTTTCACTGTGAAAGTCCTTGTTTCCAGGGACCTGGAAGGACAGTGAGTGAATTCTCCTTGTGCTAAATTGTGCTTAAAAAAAACATTTTTTCTAGGGACAGAAAACTGTAGGTAGGGAGAGTGTCAGTTTCTTTCACTGTGAAAGTCCTTGTTTCCAGGGACCTGGAAGGACAGTGAGTGAATTCTCCTTGTGCTAAATTGTGCTTAAAAAAAACATTTTTTCTAGGGACAGAAAACTGTAGGTAGGGAGAGTGTCAGTTTCTTTCACTGTGAAAGTCCTTGTTTCCAGGGACCTGGAAGGACAGTGAGTGAATTCTCCTTGTGCTAAATTGTGCTTAAAAAAAACATTTTTTCTAGGGACAGAAAACTGTAGGTAGGGAGAGTGTCAGTTTCTTTCACTGTCAAAGTCCTTGTTTCCAGGGACCTGGAAGGACAGTGAGTGAATTCTCCTTGTGCTAAATTGTGCTTAAAAAAAACATTTTTTCTAGGGACAGAAAACTGTAGGTAGGGAGAGTGTCAGTTTCTTTCACTGTGAAAGTCCTTGTTTCCAGGGACCTGGAAGGACAGTGAGTGAATTCTCCTTGTGCTAAATTGTGCTTAAAAAAAACATTTTTTCTAGGGACAGAAAACTGTAGGTAGGGAGAGTGTCAGTTTCTTTCACTGTCAAAGTCCTTGTTTCCAGGGACCTGGAAGGACAGTGAGTGAATTCTCCTTGTGCTAAATTGTGCTTAAAAAAAACATTTTTTCTAGGGACAGAAAACTGTAGGTAGGGAGAGTGTCAGTTTCTTTCACTGTGAAAGTCCTTGTTTCCAGGGACCTGGAAGGACAGTGAGTGAATTCTCCTTGTGCTAAATTGTGCTTAAAAAAAACATTTTTTCTAGGGACAGAAAACTGTAGGTAGGGAGAGTGTCAGTTTCTTTCACTGTCAAAGTCCTTGTTTCCAGGGACCTGGAAGGACAGTGAGTGAATTCTCCTTGTGCTAAATTGTGCTTAAAAAAAACATTTTTTCTAGGGACAGAAAACTGTAGGTAGGGAGAGTGTCAGTTTCTTTCACTGTCAAAGTCCTTGTTTCCAGGGACCTGGAAGGACAGTGAGTGAATTCTCCTTGTGCTAAATTGTGCTTAAAAAAAACATTTTTTCTAGGGACAGAAAACTGTAGGTAGGGAGAGTGTCAGTTTCTTTCACTGTGAAAGTCCTTGTTTCCAGGGACCTGGAAGGACAGTGAGTGAATTCTCCTTGTGCTAAATTGTGCTTAAAAAAAAACATTTTTTCTAGGGACAGAAAACTGTAGGTAGGGAGAGTGTCAGTTTCTTTCACTGTCAAAGTCCTTGTTTCCAGGGACCTGGAAGGACAGTGAGTGAATTCTCCTTGTGCTAAATTGTGCTTAAAAAAAACATTTTTTCTAGGGACAGAAAACTGTAGGTAGGGAGAGTGTCAGTTTCTTTCACTGTGCAAGTCCTTGTTTCAAGGGACAGAGAAGGACACCTGAAGGTAGCCCTTATTGCTTTTTTCCCATCTCCCTGCAGGCCATCTATTAGAATGTCTGGAAGGCAAACAAGGAGAGGCAGACAGTCAGGAGGCAAAAAAAGAGGGCAAGCAGGCTCTGTGTCTGGGGGCAACAGTGCTGGTCGTGGACGCGGTGCATTGTCATCAGCACATGGCCATGGGACACGCTTGTCCTTCTTTTCGGCAGCTGGACATGTTGAGCCACATCATGCCGAAGACTTGGTAGAGTGGATGACCAAGCCCTCCTCCTCCTCCTCATCCTCTCTCACCCAGGCTCAGGGTACTGGAAAAGCAGCTGCCAAAGCGTCCTCTTCCCTGGTATCAATGTCAGACTCATCATCAGTCACTCCTTCCCTAGACCCACCATGTCCTCCTCCTGAGGAGTCCCCCGAACTGTTTCAGCACAGTGTTGGGTACATGCTCCAGGAGGATGCCCAGCGTTTCGAAGGGTCTGATGATGAAACCCAGCTAGAGGAAGGCAGTAGCGTGAGAGCAGACAGAGGGGATGCTCAAGAAGGACACCAATCTGGCAGTCATGTTCCAGCAGCTGCAGCATACTGCCAGATTGGCTCCAGTGATGAGGAGGGAGGTGATGATGAGGTCACTGACTCCACGTGGGTGCCTAATAGGAGAGAGGAGGAGGAGGAGGATGAGGAGGAGGCACATCTCCAACGAGGCAGGATGCCCTTTGGTGGCCAGCGTAAGGGCAGTACACCGACGGAATCACACCGCAGAGCTCCGCCTGTGCAGGGCGCTGCCTCTGCCCGTCATTCAAAAAGTTCTTTGGTGTGGGCCTTTTTTGAGGCTAGTGCATCAGATCGCACAGCTGCTGTTTGCAACATATGTCTCAAGCGTATATCGCGTGGCCAAAACATCAGCCGCTTGGGTACCACATGCCTGACCAGACATATGTTGACCTGCCATGCAGCTCGTTGGCAAGCCTACCTCAAAGACCCACACCAAAGAACAAAGCGGACCTCTCCTTGCACCGCATCAGCTGGGATCTCCAACCCCACTATAACTTCAGTCCTCTCTGAAACATGCACTGAGAGGAATGAAGGTGTAGAATTAGGTGTGTCACAGCCAAGTACTTGCGGCCACTCTGCTAGCAGTACACCGACGTCCGATTCTAGCAGGCAAATTTCCCTGCCCCAGCTGCTGGACCGTCGAAAGAAGTTCACTCCCAGCCATCCACATGCCCAGCGGTTGAATGCTAGCTTGGCTAAATTGCTAGCGCTTCAACTGCTGCCTTTTCAGTTGGTAGACTCGGCCCCCTTCCGTGAGTTTGTGCAATGTGCGGTTCCTCAGTGGCAGGTTCCCAAACGCCACTTTTTCTCACGGAAGGCTATTCCGGCTCTCTGCCGGCATGTGGAAGGCAATGTCTTGGCCTCGCTGGACAGGGCGGTCAGCGGTAAGGTGCATATTACCGCTGACTCATGGTCCAGCAGGCATGGACAGGGACGTTACCTTTCTTTCACGGCCCATTGGGTCACTCTTTTGGCAGCTGGGAAGGATGCAGGACAAGGTGCAGTAGTGTTGGAGGTTGTCCCACCGCCACGCCTCCAAAATGCTACTACTGGTTGTGACACACCTCTCTCCTCCACCCCCTCCTCTTCTTCTTCCTCCATGGCCTCTTCCTGTGGTTTGTCCTATGAACCAGCGGTGCTCCGTAGCCGTTCACGGGGCTACGCAAGTACGCAGGCAAAAAGATGCCATGCCGTGCTTGCGCTGGTGTGTTTGGGGGACAGAAGCCACACTGGGGCAGAGGTCCTGTCTGCTCTGCAGGGCCAGGCCGAGAGGTGGTTGACGCCACGCCAGCTTAAGCCAGGAATGGTGGTTTGCGACAATGGCACCAACCTCCTCTCCGCCCTCCGACAGGGACAACTGACCCATGTGCCCTGTGTGGCTCACGTCCTTAACCTGGTGGTGCAGCGGTTCTTGGGCAGGTACCCGGGCTTACAGGATGTCCTGAGGCAGGCCAGGAAAGTCTGTGTGCATTTCCGCAGATCTTCTAATGCCAGTGCTCGCCTGGCTGAGCTGCAAAAGGAGTTGAACCTGCCCAAGAACCGCCTTATATGTGACATGCCCACCAGGTGGAACTCAACGTTGGCCATGCTGCAGCGGCTGCACACGCAGCAGAGGGCCATCAATGAGTACCTGTGCGACTACGGCACCAGGACAGGGTCAGGGGAGCTTGGTTTTTTTTCTCCACGCCAGTGGGGCATGATCAGGGATGCATGCACTGTCCTGGCACCATTTGAGGAGGCCACGAGGATGGTGAGCAGTGACAGTGCATGCATCAGTGACACTGTACCTCTTGTCCACCTGTTGGAGCACACGCTGCGTGGAATAATGGACAGGGCACTTGAGGCAGAACAGAGGCAGGAAGAGGAGGACTTCCTTGCCTCTCAAGGCCCCCTTTACCCAGACAGTGTTCCTTCTGTCCCACCCATCGCACAGGAAGAGGAGGAGGAGGAGGAGGAGGAGGAGGAGGATTGTGTCAGCACGGAGGTGGAGGCTGGCACTCAGCATCATCAGCAGCAGTCTTTTAGGGATGATTTACAGTCCCAAGAAACCAGTGGACTTGTACGTGGCTGGGAGGAGGTGGCTGCGGATCATGTCGTCCTTAGTGACCCAGAGGACTCCGGAGCGAATGCCTCAGCAAACCTACGCTGCATGGCCTCCCTGATCCTGCAAAGTCTGCGGAAGGATCCTCGTATTCTTCGGATCAAGGAGAGGGACCATTACTGGCTGGCCACTCTCCTTGATCCACGGTACAAGGGTAATGTTGCGGACCTTATGTTACCGTCGCAGAGGGAGCAGAGGATGAGACAACTCCGGGAGGCCTTGCAGAAAGGTCTGTGCAACGCGTTCCCAGAGACTGGGAGGTTACAAACTCCTGGTCCTGGACAACGAGTTGCTGAGGCTTCGGCCAGTCAAAGAAGGAGCGGTGGGGAAGGTGGCCGTCTGACCGATGCGTTCAGACAATTCTTTAGTCCGCAGCCCCAAAGTATGATCGGTTCCAGCAACCATCGCCAGCGTCTGATAAACATGGTGCAGGAATATCTAGGGGCAAGGTCAGACTTGGACACCTTTCCCACCGAAAATCCTCTGGCTTACTGGGTCTTGAGGATGGATCACTGGCCAGAGCTTGCACAGTATGCAATTGAGCTACTGGCCTGTCCTGCATCCAGCGTTCTTTCGGAACGCACATTCAGTGCTGCTGGAGGATTTGTCACGGATCACAGGGTGCGCCTGTCCACCGACTCGGTTGATCGACTGACTTTCATCAAGATGAACCAGTCTTGGATCACCACCAGCTACCACACACCTGATGCTGATATAACAGACTAATTGATTTTAACATGTCACATCCCTTCAAGACTGATGCTGATGCTGAGTGCCTGTGCTGTTATGTTGACTGGCTATCCTCCTCCTCCGAGTCCTCAATGATACGATTGATGATGATAGCTTGGAAGATCATTTTTGTTTATGGGTGCCGCCACCAGTGGCTAAGGCCCAATTTTTCAGCCCCGGTTTTACAGGGGCGTGTAATTACAATTTTTTTAGCAATAATTTGCCATAGGGCTCATTGCTGTGCTCCAAGTACAGTATCTGTGAGGGGTTGGAGTGTTGTGGCACCAGTGCCTAAGGCCCAATTTTTCAGCCCCTGTTTAACAGGGGCGTGTCATTACAATTTTTGAAGCAATACTTTGCAACAGGGCTCATTGCTGTGCTCCAAGTACAGTATCTGTGAGGGGTTGTAGTGTTGTGCCACCAGTGCCTAAGGCCCAATTTTTCAGCCCCTGTTCAACAGGGGCATGCAATTACAATTCTTGATCTAATAATTCACAGCAGGGTCCATTGCTGCATCCACCAAGAGTAACTCTGAGGGCTTACAGTCTTGTGGCAACGCCACCACCACCACCACCACGAAAGGCCCAATTTTTCAGCCCCTGTTCAAAAGGGGCATGTAATTACAATTCTTGATCTAATAATTCACAGCAGGGCCCATTGCTGCACCCACCAAGAGTAACTGTCAGGGCTTACAGTGTTGTGGCACCAGCACCACCATCAAAGCCCCAATTTTTACTACCACTGTTCAACAATTATATGTAATTAAAATTCCTGATATAATAGTTGACAGCAGGGCGTTCCAGCACCAACCAAGAGTAACTGAGTGCTTACAGTGTTGTGCCAACACCAACAACTAAGGGGCCTATTTCTGCAGAGTATATACGGCAGGTCCCTACTTTCAAACCTCCAACTTACAAACGACTCCTACTTGCAAACGAAAGAAGACAACAGGAAGTGAGAGGAAATCTACCCCTAGAAAGGAAAATTCTCTCCTGTAAGAATAAATATGGGAGAAAGGGGTCTCATCTGTACTGATGCTTTATCAGCAATCCTTGTTTCAAGAAAAACACCACATTTCAAAAACAGTTGTCATTGGGACGGAAAGTGAGGTGAAATGTTCTGAACAGGGGCACAGACAGCAAAACAAATGTTACAGGGGTGATAACCCTTACCTATGTTTCCCAAAAAGTTTAAAAATAGATTTTTGGGCTGGAGCTACACTTCAACAATGTACCTGTTCAAAATTACAAACACATTCTACAT
Organism: Rana muscosa; assembly: GCA_029206835.1. NCBI lineage: Eukaryota > Metazoa > Chordata > Amphibia > Anura > Ranidae > Rana > Rana muscosa. Next base: position 364,880,813 of record CM055123.1, on the reverse strand, counting down.
AAGAACAAACCTACAGTCCCTGTCTTGTATGCACCGCCTGTATACGGCTGTTCAGAGTATATAGGGCCTTTTTTATTTTATGTGCGGGGTTCCCCTTAATATCCATACAAGACCCAAATGGGCTGGTAATGGGCTGGGGTGGGGGGGGGGGGGGTGTTGATGGGGTAGCTATGCCATTTTTCCTAAAGATTTTCATCCATATTACCGGGACCAGACATTGCATTAAAGCCGCAAGCAGTTTTAAATGACTTTTTTCCCTTTAGAAATGTTATTTTGTGCAGGGACAGTTCTAAACACGGGAAACACGTGGCACTTCACAGGCATACTTTAGACACCCCCCAGGTACGATATTTAAAGGAATATTTGACTTTTTTTTTTCACTTTATGCATCATTAAAATGACTGCTCCCGAAAAACGACCGTTTTTAAAACTTCTTTTTGCATTGATACATGTCCCCTGGTGCAGAACCCGGGTTCCCAAACCCTTTTTAGGACAATAACATGCATAATAGTTGTTATAATTAGCACTTTAGAATTCGAACGTTCGCATCCATTGTATTTAATAGGGTTCTAATGTTCGTTCGAACTTTCGGTCCGTTCGCGGGTTCTGGTGCGAACCGAACCCGGGGGTGTTCGGCTCATCACTAGTTGCTGGGGAGAAGGGTCAACTGCCCCGGCTCCCTGAAACTCCACAGTTGTTACCGGTGCTGGGCAGAGGTTGGTAGCACTCTGCCCTGTTGCCAGCACTTCTGCTGGGGACTCCACACCATCTGCTCTGACTAACTGTTGGGGAGGGAAAAGAGCTGTTTCTCCCCCCTGCATCTCTGAAATCCACTTGGAAACAGGAACCATCATCTTCTCACCTCGGGCCTCCAAAACTGCCACGGGTGTAGAGCAGGGGTCTGCAGTACTCTGTCCTGCTGCCAGTACTTGGGCAGGCGATGCATAATCCCTAACATCCTCTGAACAGCCCATTAAGTCCATACCTTCTGTAATCTGTGGCTGGGGAGATGAGCCAACTGCCCTAGCTCCCTGGAACTCCATATCATCCACTTCGGCTTTAGGGATGGCAATCTTCAGATTTTCCACTGCCGATTCTTCAGCCAGGCTAGCTCCCTGGAACTCCATATCATCCACTTCGGCTTTAAGGGTGGTAATCTTCAGATTTTCCACTGCTGATTCTTCAGCCAGGATTTCAGAGTTGTCAACTGGTATTTCCTGATAGTTCCAGGCAAAGGGAGCCCCACCCTGCTGCTGAGCAGAGTCTAGCAGCTGTTTGTAGGCAATCTCCAGCTCCCATTCCTGAACGGCCAGAAACTCCAAATCTTCCTGTGCCCAGTGCCCTTCCGAGACATTCAGTCTTTGTTCTCTGTGCTCCATTATTTCCTCCAAACGCCACTCCCGATCACTCCCAAAGTCAGGGTCCTCGGACAGTCTCCAATACAACAATCCCAGGCCATTATAGTCAAAGCCTTCCGTGGGGCTGTCATCCGCTGACCATGGGCACTCTTGGGCTACATACCACCGGAGGGCTCTGTAGCTCTCATCCAACCGCATCTCTGCCCGGATCAGCCTGCTTAACTCAGCTGTCCACTCCTGCTTCGGTTGTTCCCCCAATAACGGCATTCATACTTCATACTGCGACCAGTACCTTACATAGATGGAGGGTAGTGATGAGCCGAACACCCCCGGGTTCGGTTCGCACCAGAACCCGCGAACGGACCGAAAGTTCGAACGAACATTAGAACCCTATTAAATACAATGGATGCGAACGTTCGAATTCTAAAGTGCTAATTATAACAACTATTATGCATGTTATTGTCCTAAAAAGGGTTTGGGAACCCGGGTTCTGCACCAGGGGACATGTATCAATGCAAAAAGAAGTTTTAAAAACGGTCGTTTTTCGGGAGCAGTCATTTTAATGATGCATAAAGTGAAAAAAAAAAAGTCAAATATTCCTTTAAATATCGTACCTGGGGGGTGTCTAAAGTATGCCTGTGAAGTGCCACGTGTTTCCCGTGTTTAGAACTGTCCCTGCACAAAATGACACTTCTAAAGGAAAAAAAAGCCATTTAAAACTGCTTGCGGCTTTAATGTAATGTCTGGTCCCGGTAATATGGATGAAATTCTTTAAGAAAAATGGCATAGCTACCCCATGACCACCCCCCTACCCCAGCCCATTACCAGCCCCTTTGGGTCTTGTATGGATATTAAGGGGAACCCCGCACATAAAATAAAAAAGGCCCTATATACTCTGAACAGCCCTATACAGGCGGTGCATACAAGACAGGGACTGTAGGTTTGTTCTTATGTAGAATGTGTTTGTAATTTTGAACAGGTACATTGTTGAAGTGTAGCTCCAGCCCAAAAATCTATTTTTAAACTTTTTGGGAAACATAGGTAAGGGTTATCACCCCTGTAACATTTGTTTTGCTGTCTGTGCCCCTGTTCAGAACATTTCACCTCACTTTCCGTCCCAATGACAACTGTTTTTGAAATGTGGTGTTTTCCTTGAAACAAGGATTGCTGATAAAGCATCAGTACAGATGAGACCCCTTTCTCCCATATTTATTCTTACAGGAGAGAATTTTCCTTTCTAGGGGTAGATTTCCTCTCACTTCCTGTTGTCTTCTTTCGTTTGCAAGTAGGAGTCGTTTGTAAGTTGGATGTTTGAAAGTAGGGACCTGCCGTATATACTCTGCAGAAATAGGCCCCTTAGTTGTTGGTGTTGGCACAACACTGTAAGCACTCAGTTACTCTTGGTTGGTGCTGGAACGCCCTGCTGTCAACTATTATATCAGGAATTTTAATTACATATAATTGTTGAACAGTGGTAGTAAAAATTGGGGCTTTGATGGTGGTGCTGGTGCCACAACACTGTAAGCCCTGACAGTTACTCTTGGTGGGTGCAGCAATGGGCCCTGCTGTGAATTATTAGATCAAGAATTGTAATTACATGGCCCTTTTGAACAGGGGCTGAAAAATTGGGCCTTTCGTGGTGGTGGTGGTGGTGGCGTTGCCACAAGACTGTAAGCCCTCAGAGTTACTCTTGGTGGGTGCAGCAATGGACCCTGCTGTGAATTATTAGATCAAGAATTGTAATTGCATGCCCCTGTTGAACAGGGGCTGAAAAATTGGGCCTTAGGCACTGGTGGCACAACACTACAACCCCTCACAGATACTGTACTTGGAGCACAGCAATGAGCCCTGTTGCAAAGTATTGCTTCAAAAATTGTAATGACACGCCCCTGTTAAACAGGGGCTGAAAAATTGGGCCTTAGGCACTGGTGCCACAACACTCCAACCCCTCACAGATACTGTACTTGGAGCACAGCAATGAGCCCTATGGCAAATTATTGCTAAAAAAATTGTAATTACACGCCCCTGTAAAACAGGGGCTGAAAAATTGGGCCTTAGCCACTGGTGGCGGCACCCATAAACAAAAATGATCTTCCAAGCTATCATCATCAATCGTATCATTGAGGACTCGGAGGAGGAGGATAGCCAGTCAACATAACAGCACAGGCACTCAGCATCAGCATCAGTCTTGAAGGGATGTGACATGTTAAAATCAATTAGTCTGTTATATCAGCATCAGGTGTGTGGTAGCTGGTGGTGATCCAAGACTGGTTCATCTTGATGAAAGTCAGTCGATCAACCGAGTCGGTGGACAGGCGCACCCTGTGATCCGTGACAAATCCTCCAGCAGCACTGAATGTGCGTTCCGAAAGAACGCTGGATGCAGGACAGGCCAGTAGCTCAATTGCATACTGTGCAAGCTCTGGCCAGTGATCCATCCTCAAGACCCAGTAAGCCAGAGGATTTTCGGTGGGAAAGGTGTCCAAGTCTGACCTTGCCCCTAGATATTCCTGCACCATGTTTATCAGACGCTGGCGATGGTTGCTGGAACCGATCATACTTTGGGGCTGCGGACTAAAGAATTGTCTGAACGCATCGGTCAGACGGCCACCTTCCCCACCGCTCCTTCTTTGACTGGCCGAAGCCTCAGCAACTCGTTGTCCAGGACCAGGAGTTTGTAACCTCCCAGTCTCTGGGAACGCGTTGCACAGACCTTTCTGCAAGGCCTCCCGGAGTTGTCTCATCCTCTGCTCCCTCTGCGACGGTAACATAAGGTCCGCAACCTTACCCTTGTACCGTGGATCAAGGAGAGTGGCCAGCCAGTAATGGTCCCTCTCCTTGATCCGAAGAATACGAGGATCCTTCCGCAGACTTTGCAGGATCAGGGAGGCCATGCAGCGTAGGTTTGCTGAGGCATTCGCTCCGGAGTCCTCTGGGTCACTAAGGACGACATGATCCGCAGCCACCTCCTCCCAGCCACGTACAAGTCCACTGGTTTCTTGGGACTGTAAATCATCCCTAAAAGACTGCTGCTGATGATGCTGAGTGCCAGCCTCCACCTCCATGCTGACACAATCCTCCTCCTCCTCCTCCTCCTCCTCTTCCTGTGCGATGGGTGGGACAGAAGGAACACTGTCTGGGTAAAGGGGGCCTTGAGAGGCAAGGAAGTCCTCCTCTTCCTGCCTCTGTTCTGCCTCAAGTGCCCTGTCCATTATTCCACGCAGCGTGTGCTCCAACAGGTGGACAAGAGGTACAGTGTCACTGATGCATGCACTGTCACTGCTCACCATCCTCGTGGCCTCCTCAAATGGTGCCAGGACAGTGCATGCATCCCTGATCATGCCCCACTGGCGTGGAGAAAAAAACCAAGCTCCCCTGACCCTGTCCTGGTGCCGTAGTCGCACAGGTACTCATTGATGGCCCTCTGCTGCGTGTGCAGCCGCTGCAGCATGGCCAACGTTGAGTTCCACCTGGTGGGCATGTCACATATAAGGCGGTTCTTGGGCAGGTTCAACTCCTTTTGCAGCTCAGCCAGGCGAGCACTGGCATTATAAGATCTGCGGAAATGCACACAGACTTTCCTGGCCTGCCTCAGGACATCCTGTAAGCCCGGGTACCTGCCCAAGAACCGCTGCACCACCAGGTTAAGGACGTGAGCCACACAGGGCACATGGGTCAGTTGTCCCTGTCGGAGGGCGGAGAGGAGGTTGGTGCCATTGTCGCAAACCACCATTCCTGGCTTAAGCTGGCGTGGCGTCAACCACCTCTCGGCCTGGCCCTGCAGAGCAGACAGGACCTCTGCCCCAGTGTGGCTTCTGTCCCCCAAACACACCAGCGCAAGCACGGCATGGCATCTTTTTGCCTGCGTACTTGCGTAGCCCCGTGAACGGCTACGGAGCACCGCTGGTTCATAGGACAAACCACAGGAAGAGGCCATGGAGGAAGAAGAAGAGGAGGGGGTGGAGGAGAGAGGTGTGTCACAACCAGTAGTAGCATTTTGGAGGCGTGGCGGTGGGACAACCTCCAACACTACTGCACCTTGTCCTGCATCCTTCCCAGCTGCCAAAAGAGTGACCCAATGGGCCGTGAAAGAAAGGTAACGTCCCTGTCCATGCCTGCTGGACCATGAGTCAGCGGTAATATGCACCTTACCGCTGACCGCCCTGTCCAGCGAGGCCAAGACATTGCCTTCCACATGCCGGTAGAGAGCCGGAATAGCCTTCCGTGAGAAAAAGTGGCGTTTGGGAACCTGCCACTGAGGAACCGCACATTGCACAAACTCACGGAAGGGGGCCGAGTCTACCAACTGAAAAGGCAGCAGTTGAAGCGCTAGCAATTTAGCCAAGCTAGCATTCAACCGCTGGGCATGTGGATGGCTGGGAGTGAACTTCTTTCGACGGTCCAGCAGCTGGGGCAGGGAAATTTGCCTGCTAGAATCGGACGTCGGTGTACTGCTAGCAGAGTGGCCGCAAGTACTTGGCTGTGACACACCTAATTCTACACCTTCATTCCTCTCAGTGCATGTTTCAGAGAGGACTGAAGTTATAGTGGGGTTGGAGATCCCAGCTGATGCGGTGCAAGGAGAGGTCCGCTTTGTTCTTTGGTGTGGGTCTTTGAGGTAGGCTTGCCAACGAGCTGCATGGCAGGTCAACATATGTCTGGTCAGGCATGTGGTACCCAAGCGGCTGATGTTTTGGCCACGCGATATACGCTTGAGACATATGTTGCAAACAGCAGCTGTGCGATCTGATGCACTAGCCTCAAAAAAGGCCCACACCAAAGAACTTTTTGAATGACGGGCAGAGGCAGCGCCCTGCACAGGCGGAGCTCTGCGGTGTGATTCCGTCGGTGTACTGCCCTTACGCTGGCCACCAAAGGGCATCCTGCCTCGTTGGAGATGTGCCTCCTCCTCATCCTCCTCCTCCTCCTCTCTCCTATTAGGCACCCACGTGGAGTCAGTGACCTCATCATCCCCTCCCTCCTCATCACTGGAGCCAATCTGGCAGTATGCTGCAGCTGCTGGAACATGACTGCCAGATTGGTGTCCTTCTTGAGCATCCCCTCTGTCTGCTCTCACGCTACTGCCTTCCTCTAGCTGGGTTTCATCATCAGACCCTTCGAAACGCTGGGCATCCTCCTGGAGCATGTACCCAACACTGTGCTGAAACAGTTCGGGGGACTCCTCAGGAGGAGGACATGGTGGGTCTAGGGAAGGAGTGACTGATGATTTGTCTGACATTGATACCAGGGAAGACGACGCTTTGGCAGCTGCTTTTCCAGTACCCTGAGCCTGGGTGAGAGAGGATGAGGAGGAGGAGGAGGGCTTGGTCATCCACTCTACCAAGTCTTCGGCATGATGTGGCTCAACATGTCCAGCTGCCGAAAAGAAGGACAAGCGTGTCCCATGGCCATGTGCTGATGACAGTGCACCGCGTCCACGACCAGCACTGTTGCCCCCAGACACAGAGCCTGCTTGCCCTCTTTTATTGCCTCCTGACTGTCTGCCTCTCCTTGTTTGCCTTCCAGACATTCTAATAGATGGCCTGCAGGGAGATGGGAAAAAAGCAATAAGGGCTACCTTCAGGTGTCCTTCTCTGTCCCTTGAAACAAGGACTTTCACAGTGAAAGAAACTGACACTCTCCCTACCTACAGTTTTCTGTCCCTAGAATAAATGTTTTTTTTAAGCACAATATAGCACAAGGACAATTCACTCACTGTCCTTACAGGTCCCTGGAAACAAGGACTTGCAGAGTGAAAGAAAAAAAACAAACACTCTCCCTACCTACAGTTTTCTGTCCCTAGAAAAAATGTTTTTTTTAATCACAATATAGCACAAGAACAATTCACTCACTGTCCTTACAGGTCCCTGGAAACAAGGACTTGCAGAGTGAAATAAACTGACACTCTCCCTACCTACAGTTTTCTGTCCCTAGAATAAATGTTTTTTTTAAGCACAATATAGCACAAGGACAATTCACTCACTGTCCTTACAGGTCCCTGGAAACAAGGACTTGCAGAGTGAAAGAAAAAAAACACTCTCCCTACCTACAGTTTTCTGTCCCTAGAAAAAATGTTTTTTTTAATCACAATATAGCACAAGGACAATTCACTCACTGTCCTTACAGGTCCCTGGAAACAAGGACTTGCAGAGTGAAATAAACTGACACTCTCCCTACCTACAGTTTTCTGTCCCTAGAATAAATGTTTTTTTTAAGCACAATATAGCACAAGGACAATTCACTCACTGTCCTTACAGGTCCCTGGAAACAAGGACTTGCAGAGTGAAAAAAAAAAAACACTCTCCCTACCTACAGTTTTCTGTCCCTAGAAAAAATGTTTTTTTTTAAGCACAATATAGCCCAAGGACAATTCACTCACTGTCCTTCCAGGTCCCTGGAAACAAGGACTTGCAGAGTGAAAGAAAAAAAACACTCTCCCTACCTACAGTTTTCTGTCCCTAGAAAAAATGTTTTTTTTAATCACAATATAGCACAAGGACAATTCACTCACTGTCCTTACAGGTCCCTGGAAACAAGGACTTGCAGAGTGAAAGAAACTGACACTCTCCCTACCTACAGTTTTCTGTCCCTAGAAAAAATGTTTTTTTTAATCACAATATAGCACAAGGACAATTCACTCACTGTCCTTACAGGTCCCTGGAAACAAGGACTTGCAGAGTGAAATAAACTGACACTCTCCCTACCTACAGTTTTCTGTCCCTAGAATAAATGTTTTTTTTAAGCACAATATAGCACAAGGACAATTCACTCACTGTCCTTCCAGGTCCCTGGAAACAAGGACTTGCAGAGTGAAAGAAAAAAAACACTCTCCCTACCTACAGTTTTCTGTCCCTAGAAAAAATGTTTTTTTTAATCACAATATAGCACAAGGACAATTCACTCACTGTCCTTACAGGTCCCTGGAAACAAGGACTTGCAGAGTGAAATAAACTGACACTCTCCCTACCTACAGTTTTCTGTCCCTAGAATAAATGTTTTTTTTAAGCACAATATAGCACAAGGACAATTCACTCACTGTCCTTCCAGGTCCCTGGAAACAAGGACTTGCAGAGTGAAAGAAAAAAAACACTCTCCCTACCTACAGTTTTCTGTCCCTAGAAAAAATGTTTTTTTTAATCACAATATAGCACAAGGACAATTCACTCACTGTCCTTACAGGTCCCTGGAAACAAGGACTTGCAGAGTGAAAGAAAAAAAACACTCTCCCTACCTACAGTTTTCTGTCCCTAGAAAAAATGTTTTTTTTAATCACAATATAGCACAAGGACAATTCACTCACTGTCCTTACAGGTCCCTGGAAACAAGGACTTGCAGAGTGAAAGAAACTGACACTGTCCCTACCTACAGTTTTCTGTCCCTAGAATAAATGTTTTTTTTAAGCACAATATAGCACAAGGAGAATTCACTCACTGTCCTTCCAGGTCCCTGGAAACAAGGACTTGCAGAGTGAAATAAACTGACACTCTCCCTACCTACAGTTTTCTGTCCCTAGAATAAATGTTTTTTTTAAGCACAATATAGCACAAGGACAATTCACTCACTGTCCTTACAGGTCCCTGGAAACAAGGACTTGCAGAGTGAAAGAAACTGACACTCTCCCTACCTACAGTTTTCTGTCCCTAGAATAAATGTTTTTTTAAGCACAATATAACACAAGGACAATTCACTCACTGTCCTTCCAGGTCCCTGGAAACAAGGACTTGCAGAGTGAAAGAAACTGACACTGTCCCTACCTACAGTTTTCTGTCCCTAGAATAAATGTTTTTTTTAAGCACACTATAGCACAAGCACAAAACACACTGACACTCTACCTACCTATCCTTCTCTTTCCCTAAACTAAAGGAATCCAGGTTAAGCAAGAAAGAAATAACAGTCACTGTCCCTGCCTATGCTGCTCTATCCCTGCTCCGGAACACACTACACTAGGCCGCCGTGCTGGCGGCCTTTTATAGTGTGGGGCGTGTACTAAACACCCTCAGCAATAATTGGCCACAGGCATCCTGCCTGTGGCCAATCATTGCTCTCCTCGCTGCCGGCGCTGTGATTGGCCAAGCATGCGGGGTCACAGTGCATGCTTGGCCAATCACAGCGCCTGGATGACACTGCGATGGCGTAGTGCATTGTGGGCCGTTCGCGTCACTCGAATTTGGCGCGAACGGCCCAAATCGTTCGATCTTCGTCGAACGATCGAACAGCCGATGTTCGAGTCGAACGTATGTTCGACTCGAACACGAAGCTCATCCCTAATGGAGGGGAGAATCTTTCCCTGGTGTTGCTGCTCGAGAGCTAGCACTTTCTTCCAGAGTTCGCAGCGGATCAAATCCGACCATCCCAGCAGGACCTCCTCTGATACTGGTCCTCTATGCTGTATCTGCATCTCTTGCAACCTCCTTCTGAATTCCTCTTCCATGGCGGCTGGTTCTTTAGGCGTTGTCTCCGTTTGCCTTATTTCCGCCATTCTCCGCTCATGTTGCCGCTCTAGTTCTCTCTTTTTTTAACTAAAGATGGACTTTAAACGGCACATGGGTAGGTATTGTAAAAATGCTAAAGGTTTTATTGTTAGTAGAAAAATTATAATTGAATTTAAGTAAAAAAATACATTAATACATTTCAGAAAAATGACATTATATGACAATCATCAATAATCGGTATAGGATCTCAATTACAAGACTCAACAACCTCCCAGAGATTACATTAGCATGTAAAATACAAGATAAAGTAATATATGGCCAACAAAACAATTAAGGAGTTGGACGATATACACAAGAGATGGCTGGTCTTATTGATAGATCCGGAAAATTCAAATATAAAAATCTTGCTTTCGCTCGACTAGTTTCGCGTTCCGAGACGCTTCGTCGGGAGCATAGTATTCTGTCAAGATTATACACAAACAATTCATAAGAGATACTTCAGTTAATATAATTTTAATACACATATATACATATCTAAAATAAAAAATAAAAAAATTGTAGAAAAGGACATTTAAAGGAGAAAAAAAACAGTATACATTAATTAAAAGTTTTTGATTGACCATAAAGGGATGAAACACCAACCACCTATATATCGCCAGCACAGCAGCCAATCACACAGCAGCTGGGGCATGAAGGTAGCTATATAGAATTGTTGAAAGAGACAAAAAAAAAAAGGATGTAGATCAATCCTCATCCATAAGTAACATTGAGGAAGACAGGGAAACTGAGTGACAAATGTATGAAATAAAGTAATGAATAGAATGTTGTGTCAGTAGTCACCATCAAGGCAGACCAAAGGAAAAAAAGAGGGAAAAAAAAGGAAATAATGTCTATACTCACAGACAGGGCCGTGTTAGATAATGAAACAGGCCTGGGTATTGTTAGCTGGCGGTCCGTGTATCACAGAGGGCCAGTAATGTGTAGACACATTCTAAAAGTAAAACACATAAAGTAACTTATAAGTATCTAAAAAATAGAACAAGATATTTTAAGGAAGGGAGATAGAAGCCAAATTATATATTGTCTTGGGGCTCACCGTAATGAACAGTAACGCGTGATTAGATAGAGGGGTAAATTACACAGGCTACTGATAAGCAGAGCGAGAGCGTTCCTCCAGGTGTAGCAAGCCAGAAGGCATAAAGTAGTATATGTCAATCAAAGACAATTGCTCGGGCCGAACAGTGGTATTCTGTCTAAGTGACCCCAAACGATGAAATAACCCAGCTGAAAAACATAAATGTTTCAAAAGAAAAGGTTTTTTTATAGGCACTTCCATAGGTATATACTTACTAATGTGCCAAAGAGGTTTCACCTTATGACTTGGGGTAGATCGTTCACTAATGGACCTGGATGGAGCCTCTCCTGTAGACAGCCTAACAACGCGATGTGCATTGTTTATATGTGCCCCTGCAGGAAGGCGTCATTCCAACCGGAAATGACGCCATTGCGCGGGGTCAAAGGTTTCATACGCATGCGCCGTGGTCGCCGCTGACGCAGCAACCTACGGCCAATGTGATGATAGCGGGGCGGAGCCCAGAGGATTCCCCAGGAGCTGTCAGTGAGCCGCATCCCACCAGCCAGTGACAACACCACTGCGTGGGATCAAAAGGTTAGCACGCATGCGCCGTGATCGCCGCTAACGTGGCAATTCACGGCCAATGCGGCAGTAACAAGGCCGACCACAGGAAGAGCCAGGTGCTCCCTTAAACAAGTCAAGAGGTCGTATCCCCGATCACAACAGTGATCGGCGTATCGGCCCTACACTTCAGCCGTCAGTGTGAGCACAAAGGGCTGCAGAGCATAGCGAACACAGGGAATGAAAGAGGTGAATATATCCAAGTATGGTCATCAAAAAGAAAAGTTCAAACAGAATATACAGAATTGGATAAAAAGATGCTGAGGGCATCTATGTCAAACTAAAATCCATATTTTTTATTTTATACATCCAGAGATTGTCCTTTTAACTAGTAAACAGTATCTAGTTTTAGCATAGAGATTCTAATAAGGCGGCCTGTTTATTTGGGGGCATCATTAAAGTATGTATAGTATGTCATCTTTAGAGACATACACTAAGTCCATCGACTGTGGTGAAGGGCACCAATGCCATACAGGGTGAATTAAGTGACACTACTGTAGTGATATCATGTACATTCACAACATTGTGCAAATTATCCTATAAAGAATTAATAAATGGTGTAATATCTACAACTAAATAGATCATCAAATCTAAGTGCAATCAAACACTAAATAATGTAGGCTTGTGGTGACAAGGGGAGTGGGGGGGGGGGAGGAAAGAAGAAAAAAGAAAATATTCACGTGTTGAGACATATAACATAACATAAAATATATGTGAAAAGTGTAATGTATGCGACTTAGTATGGCAATAGATGTCCACTACCACACACAGCCCCTGAAATATTCTAATAAACGCCGACCAGGATGGCATACATGTCGGCGACTAAGATGATGGTCCCCAATGGTTAAATATACTTAGATTAGTCACTTACAGAAATGGTCTGTATGACTGAGTTTCGTTTAGGCCAGGGGGGTGTGTGGCATTCAACCTCTCAACCCGGAGAGTTTCTCTCTGGAGAATGATTTTATCCCACTCACCCCCTCTAGGGCTCCTGGGAACAACAGCCAGAACAGAAAAGGATACAACTGAGGTATCAAAACGGTGATAGAGATCCAGGTGTCGACTAATAGGTGTCAACATCTTCCCGTTACCCGAGTAATAGATATGATCATTGATACGTTGTCTTAGTTGTCTGGCCGTTTTCCCCACATAGAAACTACCGCACTTGCAGGTCATAAGATAAACCACGCCCTCGGTGCGGCAGTTAGCAGAAAATTTAGGAGAGAAAGTCTCGCCATTGGGGAGTAGAATGTTTTGACAGGGTGAAACCCATTTACAAAAAGAGCACTTCCCGCATTGCGAGGTCCCTATAACTTGGTTAACAGCATTATTACAGTTTCTGACATGGTGACTGGCAGTGAGTTTGTCTCTTAATGAGGTTGCCAGCCTTAAAATAATCTCTGGTTGTACCCCTACATATTTGCTCAGGGTGGGATCATCTCGTAGCAGATGCCAATGGTTCTTAAGCATGGACCGTATATCCATATGTTGGCTGGAGAACCTAGTGATTACTTTGGCAGTGGGTTGAGAGGGGGTATTTTTTGTTTTGTAGAGAAGTTCATTTCTAGTTTGACTAATAGCCTTGTTATACGCTTGTCGCAATAAGGATTTACTGTAGCCTCTAGCTAGTAACCGATTCCTTAGTAGTTTGGCTTGCATTTGGAAATCAGGTAGAAACGTACAGTTTCGTCTCAGCCTGATATATTGAGCATAAGGAATGCTGCGTATCAAGGCTGGTGGATGAGCGCTATCTGCGTGCAGTAGCGTATTCCCTGCTGTGCTTTTGCGGAAAAGACTCGTGGACAGAGCATTGTCTATGTTCTTAGAAATTGTCAGATCCAGGAAGGTAGTTACATTAGGATCACAACTGGATGTAAATTTTAGATTGTATTGATTTACATTCATACTATTGATGAACTCATCAAATAGCGTTCTCGTACCTGTCCACACGATGAACACGTCATCGATGTAACGCATCCAGACGAGAACACAGTCAGTGAATCTGGCCATGGACTCGTTGGAGAACAGGTCCCTCTCCCACCCCCCCAGGTACAGATTGGCGTAGCCAGGGGCACAGCAGGTGCCCATGGCTACGCCCTGCACCTGGAGGTAGTGGGAGTTATGGAAGCTGAACCAGTTGTGAGTGAGGATAAACTGCAACAGTCTAACTATAAAGTCATTATAGGGCCATTGGTGGTGGTCCTCTTCATGGAGGAAGGTACGTATCATCTCGACTCCCTGCTCGTGAGGGATGCTGGAGTACAGAGCCTCTACATCTAGTGTCACGAGGAGAGAGCCTGGAGGAACGACCATACCCTCTATTTGCTTATCATCTCGACTCCCTGCTCGTGAGGGATGCTGGAGTACAGAGCCTCTACATCTAGTGTCACGAGGAGAGAGCCTGGAGGAACGACCATACCCTCTATTTGCTTAAGAAGAGCCAATGTATCCCTGGTGTAGGAAGGGAGAGCCATAACGTGTGGCATCAACACTGAGTCCACCAGTTGGCATTCTCCGTTAGGCACCCTATACCTGAAATAATCGGTCTCCCAGGGGGCGACACCGGATTCTTATGCACCTTAGGTAGTGCATAGAATGTCGCCACCCTGGGGGACCGAGTATTCAGGTAGTCATAAACATCCTGGTCAATAGGCCCCTTGGTAAAGGCATCATTGATGATGTCCAGGAACTGGATTTTGTAAGAGGCAGTGCGTACAACAGTGATAGGCCGGTACCATTCGAGATTTGACAAAATCTTGAGGCACATGTTTTCATAAAAGTCTTTAGTCATAAGAACAATGTTACCCCCCTTATCAGCTCCTTTGACAACGACATCGGGGTGATTCTGTATTTTGGAGATGCCCAGTCGTTGCGCACGAGTAAGGTTACTGTGCTTGGGCAGAATCTTGAGGCGTTTTGTATCACTGATAACACTGCACAAAAAAGCCCAAGCTTGTGGGCTGGTAGCGAGATCTGGGAAGTTCTTAGATTTAGGTTTGAATTTCCTCACAGTGGGCTTAATTAGTACAGGCACATTTTCATCTCGTACATCCATACTATCGTTTTCGTCCAAAAGTAATATCAGATCCCGCAGAGCCCTAAGATCTTCCATTTTGAAATGCTTAATGCTTTCAGAGAATTGTTTCTCGTCTCTTATACGGATACGGTCCCTATCAAACATAAAAAAAAAAAAAAAAAAACAGGAAGTGGTAATGGGATGGGTATGACTGATGATGATGATGATGATATTGAGTCTGACTCATCTATATCTACCTTCTCTTCCCAGCAATCAGCTACGAGAGGACAATCGAACGCACACGGTAACAATGGTGGACATAAAAGGACCTATGGTGGTGGGCAATTCACTCCCTACCCCAAAAAAAGACCTGACAATCACAACACAAGACCTTCTACTCGACACGATCTGACACCAAGTAAAAGGTAACGAAAGCAATTCACTCACTTATATAGGCCCGATTGCACAGAAGGCCTTACAGATGATGACCCAACAAAACGTAAATACCAGCACTCCATCATCATCATTTCCTGCGGGGTTGGGACCTACTAATATGCAAGTATCTAATACAGCAGTGGAGGTTAGCTTGCAACCTCCATTTCCCAGTCTATCCCAAATACCCACTCCACACCCATCAGAATACAACTACAAAACTTTAAGAAGCAAAGTACCCTTGACTGTCATATCAATCAAGGTAACACTCAGATTCTAAATTTTCAGACACTAGGAGTGCCTCAGCATCCAACGTAGAGATGGATGTACTGAATTTCACTCCTTATCGGTTTTCTAGGGACGAACTTAGTGTACTCAAATTTGGGCTAAGTTTCTGCCCTTCACAAAACCTAGACAGGTACGAATTCATTAAGGACATCCATATGTTCGTTAGAAATCTTACTTTAAATTTATGTTTGATAGGGACCGTATCCGTATAAGAGACGAGAAACAATTCTCTGAAAGCATTAAGCATTTCAAAATGGAAGATTTTAGGGCTCTGCGGGATCTGATATTACTTTTGGACGAAAACGATAGTATGGATGTACGAGATGAAAATGTGCCTGTACTAATTAAGCCCACTGTGAGGAAATTCAAACCTAAATCTAAGAACTTCCCAGATCTCGCTACCAGCCCACAAGCTTGGGCTTTTTTGTGCAGTGTTATCAGTGATACAAAACGCCTCAAGATTCTGCCCAAGCACAGTAACCTTACTCGTGCGCAACGACTGGGCATCTCCAAAATACAGAATCAACCCGATGTCGTTGTCAAAGGAGCTGATAAGGGGGGTAACATTGTTCTTATGACTAAAGACTTTTATGAAAACATGTGCCTCAAGATTTTGTCAAATCTCGAATGGTACCGGCCTATCACTGTTGTACAAAATCCAGTTCCTGGACATCATCAATGATGCCTTTACCAAGGAGCTTATTGACCAGGATGTTTATGACTACCTGAATACTCGGTCCCCCAGGGTGGCGACATTCTATGCACTACCTAAGGTGCATAAGAATCCGGTGTCGCCCCTTGGGAGACCGATTATTTCAGGTATAGGGTGCCTAACGGAGAATGCCAGCCAACTGGCGGACTCAGTGTTGATGCCACACGTTATGGCTCTCCCTTCCTACACCAGGGATACGTTAGCTCTTCTTAAACAAATAGAGGGTATGGTCGTTCCTCCAGGCTTTCTCCTCGTGACACTAGATGTAGAGGCTCTGTACTCCAGCATCCCTCACGAGCAGGGAGTTGAGATGATACGTACCTTCCTCCATGAAGAGGACCACCACCAATGGCCCTATAATGACTTTATAGTTAGACTGTTGCAGTTTATCCTCACTCACAACTGGTTCAGCTTCAACAACTCCCACTACCTCCAGGTGCAGGGCGTAGCCATGGGCACCTGCTGTGCCCCTGGCTACGCCAATCTGTACCTGGGGGGGTGGGAGAGGGACCTGTTCTCCAACGAGTCCATGGCCAGATTCACTGACTGTGTTCTCGTCTGGATGCGTTACATCGATGACGTGTTCATCGTGTGGACAGGTACGAGAACGCTATTTGATGAGTTCATCAATAGTATGAATGTAAATCAATACAATCTAAAATTTACATCCAGTTGTGATCCTAATGTAACTACCTTCCTGGATCTGACAATTTCTAAGAACATAGACAATGCTCTGTCCACGAGTCTTTTCCGCAAAAGCACAGCAGGGAATACGCTACTGCACGCAGATAGCGCTCATCCACCAGCCTTGATACGCAGCATTCCTTATGCTCAATATATCAGGCTGAGACGAAGCTGTACTTTTCTACCCGATTTCCAAATGCAAGCCAAACTACTAAGGAATCGGTTACTAGCTAGAGGCTACAGTAAATCCTTATTGCAACAAGCGTATAACAAGGCTATTAGTCAAACTAGAAATGAACTTCTGTACAAAACAAAAAATACCCCCTCTCAACCCACTACCAAAGTAATCACTAGGTTCTCCAGCCAACATATGGATATATGGTCCATGCTTAAGAACCATTGGCATCTGCTACGAGATGATCCCACCCTGAGCAAATATGTAGGGGTACAACCGGAGATTATTTTTAGGCGGGCAACCTCATTAAGAGACAAACTCACTGCCAGTCACTATGTCAGAAACTGTAATAATGCTGTTAACCAAGTTATAGGGACCTCGCAATGCGGGAAGTGCTCTTTTTGTAAATGGGTTTCACCCTGTCAAAACATTCTACTCCCCAATGGCGAGACTTTCTCTCCTAAATTTTCTGCTAACTGCCGCACCGAGGGCGTGGTTTATCTTATGACCTGCAAGTGCGGTAGTTTCTATGTGGGGAAAACGGCCAGACAACTAAGACAACGTATCAATGATCATATCTATTACTCGGGTAACGGGAAGATGTTGACACCTATTAGTCGACACCTGGATCTCTATCACCGTTTTGATACCTCAGTTGTATCCTTTTCTGTTCTGGCTGTTGTTCCCAGGAGCCCTAGAGGGGGTGAGTGGGATAAAATCATTCTCCAGAGAGAAACTCTCTGGGTTAAGAGGTTGAATGCCACACACCCCCCTGGCCTAAACGAAACTCAGTCATACAGACCATTTCTGTAAGTGACTAATCTAAGTATATTTAACCATTGGGGACCATCATCTTAGTCGCCGACATGTATGCCATCCTGGTCGGCGTTTATTAGAATATTTCAGGGGCTGTGTGTGGTAGTGGACATCTATTGCCATACTAAGTCGCATACATTACACTTTTCACATATATTTTATGTTATATGTCTCAACACGTGAATATTTTCCTTTTCCTTCTTCCCCCCCCCCACTCCCCTTGTCACCACAAGCCTACATTATTTAGTGTTTGATTGCACTTAGATTTGATGATCTATTTAGTTGTAGATATTACACCATTTATTAATTCTTTATAGGATAATTTGCACAATGTTGTGAATGTACATGATATCACTACAGTAGTGTCACTTAATTCACCCTGTATGGCATTGGTGCCCTTCACCACAGTCGATGGACTTAGTATGTCATCTTTAGAGACATACACTATACATACTTTAATGATGCCCCCAAATAAACAAGCCGCCTTATTAGAATCTCTATGCTAAAACTGGATACTGTTTACTAGTTAAAAGGACAATCTCTGGATGTATAAAATAAAAAACATGGATTTTAGTTTGATCTTCAGCATCTTTTTATCCAATTCTGTATATTCTGTTTGAACTTTTCTTTTTGATGACCATACTTGGATATATTCACCTCTTTCATTCCCTGTGTTCGCTATGCTCTGCAGCCCTTTGTGCTCACACTGACGGCTGAAGTGTAGGGCCGATACGCCGATCACTGTTGTGATCGGGGATACGACCCATTGACTTGTTTAAGGGAGCACCTGGCTCTTCCTGTGGTCGGCCTTGTTACTGCCGCTTTGGCCGTGAATTGCCACGTTAGCGGCGATCACGGCGCATGCGTGCTAACCTTTTGATCCCACGCAGTGGTGTTGTCACCGGCTGGTGGGATGCGGCTCACTGACGGCTCCTGGGGAATCCTCTGGGGTCCGCCCCGCTATCATCACATTGGCCGTAGGTTGCTGCGTCAGCGGCGACCACGGCGCATGCGTATGAAACCTTTGACCCTGCGCAATGGCGTCATTTCCGGTTGGAATGACGCCTTCCTGCAGGGGCACATATAAACAATGCACATCGCGTTGTTAGGCTGTCTACAGGAGAGGCTCCATCCAGGTCCATTAGTGAACGATCTACCCCAAGTCATAAGGTAAAACCTCTTTGGCACATTAGTAAGAATATACCTATGGAAGTGCCTATAAAAAACCCTTTTCTTTTGAAACATTTATGTTTTTCAGCTGGGTTATTCCATCGTTTCGGGTCACTTAGACAGAATACCACTGTTCGGCCCGAGCAATTGTCTTTGATTGACATATACTACTTTATGCCTTCTGGCTTGCTACACCTGGAGGAACGCTCTCGCTCTACTTATCAGTAGCCTGTGTAATTTACCCCTCTATCTAAATCACGCATTACTGTTCATTACGGTGAGCCCCAAGACAATATATAATTTGGCTTCTATCTCCCTTCCTTAAAATATCTTGTTCTATTTTTTAGATACTTATAAGTTACTTTATGTGTTTTACTTTTATAATGTGTCTACACATTACTGGCCCTCTGTGATACACGGACCGCCAGCTAAAAATACCCAGGCCTGTTTCATTATCTAACACGGTCCTGTCTGTGAGTATAGACATTATTTCCTTTTTTTTCCCTCTTTTTTTTCCTTTGGTCTGCCTTGATGGTGACTACTGACACAACATTCTATCCATTACTTTATTTCACACATTTGTGACTCAGTTTCCCTGTCTTCCTCAATGTTACTTATGGATGAGGATTGATCTACACCCTTTTTTTTCCTGTCTGTCTCTTTCAACAATTCTATATAGCTACCTTCATGCCCCAGCTGCTGTGTGATTGGCTGCTGTGCTGGCGATATATAGGTGGTTGGTGTTTCATCCCTTTATGGTCAATCAAAAACTTTTAATTAATGTATACTGTTTTTTTTCTCCTTTAAATGTCCTTTTCTACAATTTTTTTATATTTTTTATTTTAGATATGTATATATATATGTATTAAAATTATATTAACTGAAGTATCTCTTATGAATTGTTTGTGTATAATCTTGACAGAATACTATGCTCCCGACGAAGCGTCTCGGAACGCGAAACTAGTCGAGCGAAAGCAAGATTTTTATCTTTGAATTTTCCGGATCTATCAATAAGACCAGCCATCTCTTGTGTATATCGTCCAACTCCTTAATTGTTTTGTTGGCCATATATTACTTTATTTTGTATTTTACATGCTAATGTAATCTCTGGGAGGTTGTTGAGTCTTGTAATTGGGATCCTATACCGATTATTGATGATTGTCATATAATGTCATTTTTCTGAAATGTATTAATGTATTTTTTTACTTAAATTCAATTATAATTTTTCTACTAACAATAAAACCTTTAGAATTTTTACAATACCTACCCATGTGCTGTTTAAAGTCCATCTTTAGTTAAAATAATATTTCCCCACTGTTTATCAGGACGTTGGCGCATTTGTACTGGTGCACCCACAGTGTCACCCTGTGGTGATGCACAATTTAGCAATTTCTTTCCTAGTTCTCTCTTTTGTCGGGCATCCTGCAGCTGGATGCCTTTAATGGCTTCCTGTATGGCGGTCGCTGATGGGTTAGCCCCATATAATGCCAACCGCTGTCGCACTCGTTGCTGAAACAAATCTTCAACTGACCGGGGTCCTGCATCACCCTTCTTCTGGTTCATCTCGGCTCTCAAGTGGGTCTTTCAGCATGACTTTCCTGCAGGCTGCATAGCTGGTCATTCACTGTGGTGGTTTGGAGTGTCCCAGGAACTGGAGAGCAAATCCCACCACTGTCAACCAATGTAACGAGTCCCTTGCTCGCTCGGTTCCACTCTCCCGACACTCCTCTGCTACTATTGGATCATATTGCAGATCGCAACGTCTGATGGTTTGGCCATCCGATGCTCCAGGATCCAAACTACAGCTATGTGACATTCTAATCCATTTGTGATAGTTCAGAACAAACACCAGGCAGGCTGTATGTAAGTTCAAACAGGAATCTCTCTTTATTGGATGTACACACTGTCGTGGAAACATGGGTTGTTTGCAGAGCACACAGCCCATAATTCCTGTGCTCTAAGCACACACTTTAGATTCATCTTTTTGCAATAATGCTATCTTTAAGTTTGCTAAAATCCACTCACCGGTCATCCCATCATTCATCCAAGAAAGGCAGCACCAACACAGCTTATCTTCTCATCAGGCCATTCCAGCATAGACTGACCAGCCGACGCCTAATCATAGGCTTTTATTAAACTCAAAAGATCTCAAGACAGGAGGTGATTGGTTGCAGCAACCAGTCACCTCCCTCCATGGGCGGGGACATCACAGGATGTTCCTTCCACAGGAGAATGACCATACAAGGACATCCTTCCAAACAGATACAATGTTCATTCAAATTGACTAACAGTGACATACACTGTTACCAAATGACGGAAACTACATAACAATTATGCCTCAAATGGACCACAATTATTTTATAGTTCTGCTACCGTTCCTGTGGACACAGATATGTGCGCTCAGAGTCATTTAACGCCCCCCGCCAGGGGCTGGCCAGTTCCCCCAACGGGGCGCAAAACAACATCTCTAAATGCAGCAAACATCGCTGTTTCCACAGGAAGATTTTCCCGCCACCGATCTTCCAACATCTGTATGTGCAAATACGCTCAGATGAGCGCATTACAGCAAAACTGACACTGGGGGGACATCTGACAACATACATTATTACATTTCCATAAAAATCTCCACAACAACACACTTTTATACAGCAGTTTGAACACCCTGCCCCCAACAACCACTTTCCTATTGGTCAATTGTAAAGTACATTGTAGTTCGCAATTAGCTTCTCTTGGCCATGCAAATAAGGACTTGAAACAGGGTCAGCAGGGATTGGTCCGATAGCTTGAATAGGATAACTGAGATGTGTATTGACTAGGGATGAGCCGAACACCCCCGGGTTCGGTTCGCACCAGAACCTTCGAACGGACCGAAAGTTCGCGCAAATTTTCGAACCCTATTCGTTATAATGGACGCGAACGTTCGAAATCAAAATTGCTAATTACAACGGCCAATATGCATGTTAATGTTATAAAACAGGTTTGGGGACCCGGGTCCTGCCCCAGGGGACATATATCAATGCAAAAAGAAATTTTAAAAACTAAAGTTTTTTCGGGAGCAGTCATTTTAATGATGCATAAAGTGAAAAAAAAAAAGTGAAATTTTCCTTTAAATATGGTACCTGGGGGGTGTCTAAAGTATGCCTGTGAAGTGGCATGTGTTTCCCGTGTTTAGAACTGTCCTTGCACAAAATGACATTTGTAAAGGAAAAAAAGAAGCCATTTAAAACCACTTGCGGCTTTAATGTCATGTCTTGTCCTGGCCGCCATATGGCTGAAAATCCTTGAGAAAAATGGCATGGCTACCCCATCACCCCCCCCCCCACCCCAGCCCCTTTGGGTCTTGTATGGATACTAAGGGGGACCCCGCACCCAAAATAAAACCCTATACCTACAACCCTATATACTCTGAACAGCAGTATATAGGTGGTGCAAACAAGACATGGACTGTAGGTTTGTTCTTAAGTAGAATCTGAACAGGTACATTATGAAGTGTAGCTACATCCCAAAAAAATCAATTTTTAAGCTTTTTGGAGAACATAGGGAGGGGTTATCACCCCTGTAACATTTGCTGTCTTTGCACATCTGTTCAGAACATGTCACCTCACTTTCCGTCCCAATGACAAATGTTTTTGGAAAAGTGGGGTTTTAATTGAAACAAGGATTGGTGATAAAGCATCAGTAGAGAGGAGATACCTTTTTCCCAAATTAAATCTAACAGGATAGAATTTTCCTTCCTAGGGGTAGATTTCCTCTCACTTCCTGTTTTCTCTTGCCGTTTGCAAGTAGGAGTCGTTTGTAAGTTGGATGTTTGAAAGTAGGGGCCTGCCGTATATACTCTGCAGAAATTTGCCCTATTAGATGTTGGTGTAGCCACAAGACTGGTGGGCACAGGAATGGGCCCTGCTGTGAGTTAATAGATCAAGATTTGTACTTGCATGCACCTGTTGAACCGGGCAGAAAAATTGGGCCTTTGGTGGTGGTGGTGGTGGTGGTGGACGGTGTTGCCACAAGACTGTAAGCCCTCACAGTTACTCTTGGTGGGTGCAGGAATGGGCCCTGCTGTGAGTTATTAGATCAAGATTTGTAATTGCATGCACCTGTTGAACAGGGCAGAAAAATTGGGCCTTTGGTGGTGGTGGTGGTGGTGGACGGTGTTGCCACAAGACTGTAGGCCCTCATAGTTACTCTTGGTGGGCGCAGGAATGGGCCCTGCTGTGAACTATTAGATCAAGATTTGTAATTACACGCCCCTGTTAAACAGGGGCTGAAAAATTGTGCCTTAGGCATTGGTGCTGGTGCCACAACACTGCAACCCCTCACAGATACTGTACTTGGAGCACAGCAGTCACACCTGTTGCGAAGCATCTTTTTAAAAAATTGTAATTACACGCCCCTGTTATACAGGGGCTGAAAAATTGTGCCTTAGGCACTGGTGCTGGTGCCACAACACTGCAACCCCTCACAGATACTGTACTCTGAGCACAGCAATGAGACCTGTTGCAAAGCATTGCCTAAAAATTGTAATTACACGCCCCAACAGGGGCTGAAAAATTGTGCCTTAGGCACTGGTGCTGGTGCCACAACACTGCAACCCCTCACAGATACTGTACTCTGAGCACAGCAGTCACACCTGTTGCGAAGCATCTTTTTAAAAAATTGTAATTACACGCCCCTGTTATACAGGGGCTGAAAAATTGTGCCTTAGGCACTGGTGTGGTGGCATGGATCATTGAGGAGGAGGAAGAGGATAGTCAGTGAACATAACAGGACAGTCACTCAGCATCAGCATAGGCAGTCTTGAAGGGATGTGACATTATAAATTATTCCGTTATATCCGCTTCAGGTGTCTGGTAGCTGGTGGTGATCCAAGACTGATTCATTTTTATGAAGGTCAGTCGATCAACCGAGTCGGTGGACAGGCGCACCCTATGATCGGTGACAAATCCTCCAGCAGCACTGAATGTGCGTTCGGAAAGAACGCTGGATGCAGGACAGGCCAGTAGCTCAATTGCATACTGTGCAAGCTCTGGCCAGTGATCCATCCTCAGGACCCAGTAAGCCAGAGGATTTTCGGTGGGAAAGGTGTCCAAGTCTGACCTTGCCCCTAGGTATTCCTGCACCATGTATATCAGACGCTGGCGATGGTTGCTGGAACCGATCATACCTTGGGGCTGCGGACTAAAAAATTGTCTGAACGCATCGGTCAGACGTCCACCTTCCCCACCGCTCCTTCTGCTACTGACCGAAGCCTCAGCAACTTGTCGTCCAGGACCAGGAGTTTGTAACCTCCCAGTTTCTGGGAACGCGTTGCACAGACCTTTCTGCAAGGCCTCCCTGAGATGTCTCATCCTCTGCTCCCTCTGCGACGGCAAGATAAGGTCCGCAACCTTACCCTTGTACCGTGGATCAAGGAGAGTGGCCAGCCAGTAATGGTCACTCTCCTTGATCCGAAGAACACGAGGATCCTTCCGCAGGCTTTGCAGGATCAGGGAGGCCATGCAGCGTAGGTTAGCTGAGGCATTCGGTCCGGAGTCTTCTGGGTCACTGAGGATGACATGATCGCCAGCCACCTCCTCCCAGCCACGTACAAGTCCACTGGTTTGTTGGGACTGTACATCATCCCTAAAAGACTGCTGCTGCTGATGCTGAGTGCCAGGCTCCACCTCCATGCTCACACAATCCTCCTCCTCCTCCTCCTCCTCCTCCTCCTCCTCTTCCTGTGTGATGGGTGGGACAGAAGGAACATTGTCTGGATAAAGGGGGCCTTGAGAGACAAGGAAGTCCTCCTCTTCCTGCCTCTGTTCTGCCTCAAGTGCCCTGTCCATTATCCCACGCAGCGTATGCTCCAACAGGTGGACAAGAGGTACAGTGTCACTGATGCATGCACTGTCACTGCTCACCATCCTCGTGGCCTCCTCAAATGGTGAGAGGACAGTGCATGCATCCCTGATCATGCTCCACTGGCGTGGGGAAAAAAAGCCAAGCTCCCCTGACCCTGTCCTGGTGCCGTAGTCGCAAAGGTACTCATTGATGGCCCTCTGCTGCGTGTGCAGTCGCTGCAGCATGGCCAACGTTGAGTTCCACCTGGTGGGCATGTCACATATTAGGCGGTTCTTGGGCAGGTTCAGCTCCTTTTGCAGCTCAGTCAGCCGAGCACTGGCATTATAAGATCGGCGGAAATGCACACAGACTTTCCTGGCCTGCCTCAGGACATCCTGTAAGCCTGGGAACCTGCCCAAGAACCGCTGCACCACCAGGTTGAGGACGTGAGCCATACAGGGCACATGGGTGAGCTGCCCCTGTCGCAGGGCGGAGAGGAGGTTGGTGCCATTATCAGAAATGACCATTCCTGGCTTAAGCTGGCGTGGCGTCAACCACCTCTCGGCCTGCCCCTGCAGAGCTGCCAGAACCTCTGGCCCAGTGTGGCTCCTGTCCCCCAAACACACCAGCGCAAGCACGGCATGGCATCTTTTTGCCTGCGTACTCGCGTAGCCCCTTGTACGCCTACGGAGCACCGCTGGTTCCGAGGACAGAGCACTCGAAGAGGACATGGAGGAAGAAGAAGAGGAGGGGGTGGAGGAGAGAGGTGTGTCACAACCAGTAGTAGCATTTTGGAGGCGTGGTGGCGGAACAACCTCCAACACTACTGCACCTTGTCCTGCATCCCTCCCAGCTACCAATAGAGTGACCCAATGGGCCGTGAAAGAAAGATAACGTCCCTGTCCATGCCTGCTGGACCATGAGTCAGCGGTAATATGCACCTTACCGCTGACCGCCCTGTCCAGCGAGGCATGGACATTGCCTTCCACATGCCAGTAGAGAGACGGAATCGCCTTCCGTGAGAAAAAGTGGCGTTTGGGAACCTGCCACTGAGGAACCGCACATTGAACAAACTCACGGAAGGGGGCCGAGTCTATCAACTGAAAAGGCAGCAGTTGAAGTGCTAGCAATTTAGCCAAGCTAGCATTCAACCGCTGGGCATGTGGATGGCTGGGAGTATACTTCTTTCGACGGTCCAGCAGCTGGGGCAGGGAAATTTGCCTGCTACAATCGGACGTCGGTGTACTGCAAGTACTTGGTTGTGACACACCTAATTCTACACCTTCAGTCCTCTCAGAGCAGCTTTCAGAGAGGACTGAAGATATAGTGGGGATGGAGATCCCAGCTGATGAGGAGCAAGGAGAGGTCCGCTTTGTTCTTTGGTGTGGGTCTTTTATGTGTGCTTGCCAACGAGCTGCATGGCAGGTCGACATATGTCTGCTCATGCTTGTGGTGCCCAAGCGGCTGATGTTTTGGCCACGCGAGATACGCTTGAGACAAATATTGCAAATAGCAGTGGTGCGATCTGATGCACTCGTCTCAAAAAAGGCCCACACCAAAGAACTTTTGTGATAACGTGCAGAGGCAGCGCCCTGCACAGGCGGAGCTCTGCGGTGTGGTACAGTTGCTGTGCTGGCCTCTAGCTGGCCTCCAGGGGGCATCCTGCCTCGTTGGACATGTGACGCTGCATCCTCCTCCTCCTCCTCCTCTCTCCCTTCAGGCACCCACGTGGAGTCAGTGACCTCATCATCCCCTCCCTCTTCACCACTAGAGCAAACCTGGCAGTAAGCTGCAGCTGGTGGAACACTACTGCCAGATTGCTGTCCTTCAGCATCCCCTCTCTCTGCGCGCACACTACTGACTTCCTCAAGCTGGGTATCATCATCCGAGCCTTCGAATCGTTGGGCATCCTCCTGGAGCATGTACCCAACACTGTGCTCAAACAGTTCGGGGGACTCCTCAGGAGGACATGGTGGGTCTAGGGAAGGGGTGGCTGATGATGCCATTGAGTACGCGTTGGCAGCTGCTCTGCCAGTACCCTGAGCCTGGGTGAGAGAGGATGAGGAGAATGAGGAGGGCTTGGTCATCCATTCTACCAAGCCTTCGGCATGATGCGGCTCCACATGTCCAGCTGCCGAAAACAAAGACAAGCGTGTCCCATGGCCACGTGCTGATGACGATGCACGACCACGTCCACGGCCAGCACTGTTGTCTCTAGAAACAGAGCCTGCCTGCCCTGTGTTCTTGCCTCGGCATGCTCTGCCTCTCCTTGGCGGTCTTCCAGCCATTGTAGTCGGTAGTGTATATAGTATAAAAAATAGAACTCCTATGTGTGCTCACAACACACTGTAGGTCCTATGGGTGCTGACACTAACACACTATAGGTACTATGTGTGCTTGCTGACAAGAAAATATAGGAGCTCTGTTTGCTGCCACTAACACACTAGAAGTCCTATGGGTGCTGCTGAGAAGAAAATATAGGAGCTCTGTTTGCTGCCACTAACACACTAGAAGTCCTATGGGTGCTGCTGAGAAGAAAATATAGGAGCTCTGTTTGCTGCCACTAACACACTAGAAGTCCTATGGGTGCTGCTGAGAAGAAAATATAGGAGCTCTGTTTGCTGCCACTAACACACTAGAAGTCCTATGGGTGCTGCTGAGAAGAAAATATAGGAGCTCTGTGTGATGCCACTAACACACTAGAAGTCCTATGGGTGCTGCTGAGAAGAAAATATAGGAGCTCTGTTTGCTGCCACTAACACACTAGAAGTCCTATGGGTGCTGCTGAGAAGAAAATATAGGAGCTCTGTTTGCTGCCACTAACACACTAGAAGTCCTATGGGTGCTGCTGAGAAGAAAATATAGGAGCTCTGTTTGCTGCCACTAACACACTAGAAGTCCTATGGGTGCTGCTGAGAAGAAAATATAGGAGCTCTGTGTGATGCCACTAACACACTAGAAGTCCTATGGGTGCTGCTGAGAAGAAAATATAGGAGCTCTGTTTGCTGCCACTAACACACTAGAAGTCCTATGGGTGCTGCTGAGAAGAAAATATAGGAGCTCTGTTTGCTGCCACTAACACACTAGAAGTCCTATGGGTGCTGCTGAGAAGAAAATATAGGAGCTCTGTGTGATGCCACTAACACACTAGAAGTCCTATGGGTGCTGCTGAGAAGAAAATATAGGAGCTCTGTTTGCTGCCACTAACACACTAGAAGTCCTATGGGTGCTGCTGAGAAGAAAATATAGGAGCTCTGTTTGCTGCCACTAACACACTAGAAGTCCTATGGGTGCTGCTGAGAAGAAAATATAGGAGCTCTGTTTGCTGCCACTAACACACTAGAAGTCCTATGGGTGCTGCTGAGAAGAAAATATAGGAGCTCTGTTTGCTGCCACTAACACACTAGAAGTCCTATGGGTGCTGCTGAGAAGAAAATATAGGAGCTCTGTTTGCTGCCACTAACACACTAGAAGTCCTATGGGTGCTGCTGAGAAGAAAATATAGGAGCTCTGTGTGATGCCACTAACACACTAGAAGTCCTATGGGTGCTGCTGAGAAGAAAATATAGGAGCTCTGTGTGATGCCACTAACACACTAGAAGTCCTATGGGTGCTGCTGAGAAGAAAATATAGGAGCTCTGTTTGCTGCCACTAACACACTAGAAGTCCTATGGGTGCTGCTGAGAAGAAAATATAGGAGCTCTGTTTGCTGCCACTAACACACTAGAAGTCCTATGGGTGCTGCTGAGAAGAAAATATAGGAGCTCTGTTTGCTGCCACTAACACACTAGAAGTCCTATGGGTGCTGCTGAGAAGAAAATATAGGAGCTCTGTGTGATGCCACTAACACACTAGAAGTCCTATGGGTGCTGCTGAGAAGAAAATATAGGAGCTCTGTTTGCTGCCACTAACACACTAGAAGTCCTATGGGTGCTGCTGAGAAGAAAATATAGGAGCTCTGTTTGCTGCCACTAACACACTAGAAGTCCTATGGGTGCTGCTGAGAAGAAAATATAGGAGCTCTGTTTGCTGCCACTAACACACTAGAAGTCCTATGGGTGCTGCTGAGAAGAAAATATAGGAGCTCTGTTTGCTGCCACTAACACACTAGAAGTCCTATGGGTGCTGCTGAGAAGAAAATATAGGAGCTCTGTTTGCTGCCACTAACACACTAGAAGTCCTATGGGTGCTGCTGAGAAGAAAATATAGGAGCTCTGTGTGATGCCACTAACACACTAGAAGTCCTATGGGTGCTGCTGAGAAGAAAATATAGGAGCTCTGTTTGCTGCCACTAACACACTAGAAGTCCTATGGGTGCTGCTGAGAAGAAAATATAGGAGCTCTGTTTGCTGCCACTAACACACTAGAAGTCCTATGGGTGCTGCTGAGAAGAAAATATAGGAGCTCTGTGTGATGCCACTAACACACTAGAAGTCCTATGGGTGCTGCTGAGATGAAAATATAGGAACTCTGTGTGATGCCACTAACACATTAGAAGTCCTATGGGTGCTGCTGAGAAGAAAATATAGGAGCTCTGTTTGCTGCCACTAACACACTAGAAGTCCTATGGGTGCTGCTGAGAAGAAAATATAGGAGCTCTGTGTGATGCCACTAACACACTAGAAGTCCTATGGGTGCTGCTGAGAAGAAAATATAGGAGCTCTGTTTGCTGCCACTAACACACTAGAAGTCCTATGGGTGCTGCTGAGAAGAAAATATAGGAGCTCTGTTTGCTGCCACTAACACACTAGAAGTCCTATGGGTGCTGCTGAGAAGAAAATATAGGAGCTCTGTTTGCTGCCACTAACACACTAGAAGTCCTATGGGTGCTGCTGAGAAGAAAATATAGGAGCTCTGTTTGCTGCCACTAACACACTAGAAGTCCTATGGGTGCTGCTGAGAAGAAAATATAGGAGCTCTGTTTGCTGCCACTAACACACTAGAAGTCCTATGGGTGCTGTTGGGGTGCAATGCTGTGCTAACAGCACTGCGGTTGGTACTACTGCAATACTGTACTAACAGTAAGCACGCACCAGACTAATCCCCAGCAGCAGCTAATAACACACTAACTGTGCAATCAGCAGCAATGAACGATCAATGACTTAGGTAGCAATGGTTTAGCAAAGAAATAGCCAATGGTTTAGCAAAGAAGAGCAAATCTTTCAGTATCAAGCAAAGACAGAATCAGCAGACTAATCTCTCCTAAAGCCGGAACTCATGTGACCGGGGCCGATGGCGTGGCGGCCTTTTAAATGGTGGGGCGTGTACTAAAGCCCCTGAGCTGTAATTGGCTACAGCCGTCCTGCCTGTAGCCAATTATTGCTCTCCGAGTTTCGGGCGCTGTGATTGGCCAAGCATGCGGGGTCACAGTGCATGCTTGGCCAATCATCAGCCAGCAATGCACTGCGCCGGCCGCAATGCATTGCGGGGCCGCTCGCATCACACGAATGTGATGCGAACGGCCCAAATAGTTCTGGGCTCGACGAGCGAGCGAACGCCCGATGCTCGATTCGAACATGGGTTCGAATCGAGCACCGGGCCCATCCCTAGTATTGACACAGAAGCCCCAGGGGGTAATTAAAGTACATAAACAGTCAAACACAGAACAATGCTTTTCTTCTAGACCATGGAGTCGTCTGGAGGAGGGGGGGTTAGCCTTAAGACCGGGCAGAAGACACCCCACTGTGTAATAGATTCAAAGGAGAAATACTTCAGTATTCCAAGGTCCATGACAAGCCGCATTTTAGTTTAGAAGCGTTTTTGAAGGTGACCTATTTTTTTACATTGATAACCTCCAAATTTATGGCAAATGAGGAAAAACCAAAAAAAAAAAAAAAAAAAA
Organism: Rana muscosa; assembly: GCA_029206835.1. Classification (NCBI taxonomy): domain Eukaryota; kingdom Metazoa; phylum Chordata; class Amphibia; order Anura; family Ranidae; genus Rana; species Rana muscosa. Next base: position 364,850,372 of record CM055123.1, on the reverse strand, counting down.
ATAATATATATATAAATAAATGAAATTGCTTCCATTGCATTGTGGACAATCCACAACTTGGGGCAGCTGACGTGGCAAGTGAACAATCCACAACTTGTGGCAAGTGATGTGGCAAGTGACACGCTAAATACAACTACACTGCTGCTCTCAGCTGCTGATATCACTCTGGTCTCACTAAATAGCTAAAATCGTAAATAATTCAGTTTTTGGAGCTTAGGGCGGCTCCTTATCATATACACGCAAATGTGTTAAAACACGGCATGCAAACGCCACAAAGCGCGCCTTTCTAAACGCCACTTTCAACCTTAGTTCAGAACACTTTGCACCAGTGTCCCGTCTACATGGGGCCTAAAAACGCCTATGCCATTTACAGCTCAAAAATGCCATGGTGGCCATGAGGCCATAGGCTAACATAGAGAGATGTTTTTAAGCTGCAAAAAACGCTCAAACAAGCGGCTTGAAAAACGTCTGTGTGCATGTAGCCTTATATTAACCACTTGCGCACTCCCCAGACCAAGTTTCACATTTCAGCGCTGATGCACTTTTAATGACAATTGCGCGCTCATACAACACTGTAACCCAATGAAAATGTTTTATTTGTTGGCACACAAATAGAGCTTGCTTTTGGTGCTATTTGATCACCTTTGTGTTTTATTTTTATTTTTTTTCTATAAATACAAAAGACCGAGTTTAAAAAAAAAAAAAATAATTAATAAAAAAAAGGATATTTTACCCACTTCAGCACTGGGCCTATTCTGGCACTTCTCTCCTTCATGTAAAAATCATAAATTTATGGCTATAAAATTACTTCTAAACACCAAACATTATATATGTTTTTGGAGCAGACACCCTAGGGAATAAGATGGCGGTCATTGCAAATTTTTATCTCGCTCGGTATTTGCGCAATAAATTTTCAAACGCCTTTTGTTTGCTAAAAATATTACAAAACAGTAAAGTTACGGCCAATTTTTTGGTATAATGTGAAAGATGTTGTTATGCTGAGTAAATAGATACCCAACACATCACGCTTTAAAATTGCGCACACTCATGGCATGAGACCAAACTTCAGTAATTAAAAATCTCCCTAGGCGATGCTTTAAAATTTTTTACACGTTACCATTTTGGCATTACAGAGGAGGTCTAGTGCTAGAATTGTTGCACTCGTTCTAACGCACGCAGCAATAACTCACATGTGTGGTTTGAACGGCGTTTACATATGTGGGCGGGACTTACGTGTGTGTTCGCTTCTGAGCGCAAGCTACCGGGGACATGGGTGTTTTTTCGTATTTTTGCTTATTTTTTTATTTTGTTTTTTTACTTTTTTGTATTTCTTACTCTTTTTTTTTATTTTTTATTTATTTTTGGATCACTTTTATTCCTATTACAAGGAATGTAAACATCCCTTGTAATAGGAATGTGTGTGACAGGTCCTCTTTATGGAGAGATGCGGGATCAATAAGACCCCGCATCTCTCCTCCAGGCTGGAAAACATGATATTGGTCCAAAAAAAAAAATCAATCTCATGCTGACAGCCGAGATCACGGCTTGGATAACATATGGGAACACGGCGTGATGTCATAACGTCGTGCCCGCGCCTCCGACGGTCATAGAGATAACTGATGACCATCTGGTCACCAGTCATCTCCAAATCGTTCTCCGAGCCCCAGATGGCACACGGGAGAGCCCGGAGAAGCACCGGATGGCGGCAAGATGGGGGACGGGGGGGGGGGGGACACACGTCCCCTCCCCCTGCCTATAAGAACAATCAAGCGGTGGAACTGCCACTATGATCGTTTTTATTGTGCACAGAATCGCCGGCTGAAAAGAATGATATCTGAATGATGCCTGCAACTGCAGGCATCATTCAGATGTCACCGCCTAAAGCCAAGGATGTCATTTGACGGTGGGCGGTAGGAAACTGGTTAATATTTTTAAAAAAGGTAATTTTTCTTCTTCATTGATGTACACTGATGAGACTGCACTGATGGGCACCGATAAGGTGTGCAAGGGTGGGCACTGAGAGGTGGCATTGCTATTTGGCACTGGTGGGCAGTGGGAAGTGGCACTGCTAGGTGGCAATGATAGTTGGCAGTGATGGGCACTGATAGACAGCACTGCTAGCTGCCACTGATTGGCACCAGTGGTGGGCATTGATAGGTGGCACTGGCAGGGGCTACTAATTGTCACAGATGATGCAGAATTGCCTCTTCCTCTTCGGGCCCGATGTCCCTTGCACATAAGCCGGTGATTGCCTTTTTTTTATGCTCAGGCTGTCAGCACAAGGAGAAAACAAAAACCATTACCCAGCTTTTGTTTACATCATGTGATCAGCTGTCATTTGCTGACAGCTGATCACATGGTAAAGGGCAGGGATCGGGCCCCTTACTCGGATCTGTCATCACCTGAGTCTCAGTGACTCTGACCACAGCGCGCACAAAGGGGAGGACGTTTATTGACGGACTCCCGGCCATTGAGGACCATGCTGTGGCCGTCGATCAGTTATAGCGCTGATCTCAAGTGATTAAAGAGGGTCTAAATGGACCATTGACATGCATCACAATTCATCTTAGGAATGAGTCTTTGAAAAGTTAAACTAAATAATTTGGCCACTTTATCCTTCCAAATAATTCACTTCCTGTCACATAGCCACACAAGAAGTGAGGGAAAATCCCTAACAATGTCTTTCCTTGGGGACACACAGGTCAGTCTAAATACTTTCCCCATTATGCACATTGCACTCCAGCATATTGCGGGGTACACCCCAAATTATTAGGTATTTTGGACTTTGGGGTTTATTTACTAAAGGCAAATCTACTTTGCACTACAAGTGCACTTGCTGTATATCTGAGGGGGACATGCAAGCCAAAAAAATTACACCATCTTTGCTTTTACATGATTGGAACAGCCAATCACCAGTACTTTCCCTCAGATTTTCAGCAGCTACACTTTTACTGCAGAGTGGATTTGTCTTTACTAAACCCCAAACTATACATTGATTTGGGGTGTACACAACAAAGTGCTAGAGTGCAATTTGCTCAATGGGGACACTAGTTAGATTGATCTGCGTGTCCCCAAGAAAAGACATTCGTAGGGTTTTACCTTCACTTCCTGTTTAGCTGTGTGACAGGAAGTGAAGCCAATTTTAAGAAAAGGAGACACAAAGGCCAAACTACAAAAAAAAAAAAACACACGCAGGGGTTCTAACACTTACTTTATTTCCCTCAAAATGCCCACAATTAGAATTGTATGGCCTTGAGCTATTTTTAAGTGCAGTGCTCTAAATCAGTGCTTCTCAAGTACCCCCAACAGGCCATGTTTGCAGGTTTTCCTTCATCTTGCACATGTGCTTTAAATCACAGTCACAGTCAATGGTCTTCATTTTTGGACAGCAATTCTCGATAAGATAAATTCACAAAACATGTCCTGTTGGGGGGGACTGAGGCTGAGAACCACTGCAGTAAAAAAAAGGAAAATTGAATACTTACCGCTCTGTATTTTTCATTTCCTGGTGACTTTCCATGGCAGCACACAATACAATCCATGCATATGCTAGCATGAAGGCACCAGATTAGACAAATCACACCAGTTTTGTTTTGACATGCCAATCAGCTGTCACATTTGTTGCAAAGAAAACACAAAACAAACATCAAAACTTTGCATCAAATTTTATTGGTCAACAAAATAAAAGGGAAGGCAAGATAAAAAACATGAAGGTCAATTTGAAACAGTTACAGACTCAACATCTTGAGAAATTTTTGGCCAAAAAAAAAAAAAAAGGCAGCAGACAATTAAATCAAAGTGAACAAACGACACACATTAACAACATCAGAATTATTTCAGGGGAACATTTCCCCCACACAAAAAATATACAATCCACAAAATAAACCAAACACCTGTTTTGCAAAGACATAACAAATAAAATACATGTGTTACAAACTCGATAAGGACACCAACATGTACATTTTGCCCCCCCCACACACACACACACTTGCCTCTTCTCAGGGCAAGCGACCGAATGCTCTGTGAGCTTTATATAACATATGTTTGTGAGCTAATGAGGCAATTGAAAAAACACATGCACAGTCCATGAAACACTCAAAATGCAAGTTCACTCAATGTAGAGACTGAAATTCGAAGTGGGTACACCTGTTAAGGATGTCCTTCAATTACTAACCCATAAAAACACTTTCTGAGCATGCCCAGAAATACCCAGGTGCTGTTCACACACAAAAAGCACCCAAAAAAACCCCCAAAAAATAAAAAACTAACTGGCTGGGCATGTGCAGAACAACACCAATGCAGCTAGCAAGAAATAACCCCCCCTCCCCCCGTCCAAAATTAAGCACATCATCCAGCATGCTACAAAATTAGAGATGGGACAATCACCCCTCCCCCCCCAACAAATGCCATTGCAGTCTATGGGAACTGACTTGTTAATTTTGCTAGTCCCCACTTGGCTGGCTTATCTTCTAGTTATTGGCCTTAAAATGGGGGCCAGGTCCCACCCTAAGGGACATATATCAATGTCACCAATTTGGAAAACACCAAAAACAAAACAAGGAGAAGTGCCTTTAAATATGTCAAATTGCTTAAGGGCCATTTCACACCACATGCAGTGCATTGCGTTTTTTATGCATCCAAAAAGCATGGAAAGTTGGTTATATGGTTCTAAATGGCAGTGTTTGTTCCAGTGCGTTCCAACAAAAAAGTAGAACATGCTGCATTTTACCTGCACTGGACTGTACTGGAACGCATCAAAACGCATCATAAACGCACTGGAACGCACTGGAACACACCTAAATGCACCAAAAACGCACTGGAACACACTTGTCCTTATCTATGGTTAATAAGAAAGAGGGGTGAAAAAAAAAGTACTGGACTGCATCAAAAACGTACCAAAAATGCACTGGAACGCATGAAAAACGTGCATGCAGAAAAGCACCTGGAACGCATCCGGATTGTGTTTCTATGGTGTGAACTGGCCCTAGTTCACACCATAGAAACGCAGTCTGGGTGCGTTCCAGGTGCTTTTCTGCATGCGCGTTTTTGACACATTCCAGTGCATTTTTGATGCGTTTTTGATGCAGTCCAGTGTTTTTTCCACCCTCTTTTCACTTAGGACAAGTGTGTTGCAGTGCGTCTTGGGTGCATTTAGGTGCGTTCCGGTGCATTCCAGTGCATTTTTGGTACGTTCCGTTGCGTTTTTGATGTGTTTTACTGCGGTCCAGTACAGTTCTGTACCTAAAAAATGCAGCATGACCAATTTTTTTTTTGCTTTCTGAAACGCACTGGAACGGACTGCAGTGGTGTGAACTATGCCATTGGCATTAATGTGATCAACTTTCTTTGCGTTTTTCAGGCATCAAAAAAATCGCACTGCACTGCATCCGGTGTGAACTGGCCCTAAATATCATACCGGGGGGTGTCTATAGTATGCCTTAAAAAGTAGCGCATGTTTTCCATGTTTATAACAGTTGTGTAGCAAAATGACATTTCTAAAGTAAAATAATAGTAATTTAAAAGTCCTTGCGGCTGTAATTAATTGCTGGTTCCCGTCAATACAGATAAAAGTCATTAAAAAAGTCTTTGATTACACACAAAAAAAAAAAAAAAAAAAAAAAAAAAAAAAAAAAAAGCGTGGGGGTTCCCCCAAATTCCATAACCAGGCCCTTCAGGTCTGGAATGGATATTAAGGGGAACCCCGCTGCAAATTTTTTTAAAAAATGACGTAGGGTTCCCCCCAAATATCCATACCAGGCCCTTCAGATCTGGCATGGATTTTAAGGGGAACTTCACCCCAAATTTAAAAAATAAAAAAAAATGGCGTGGAGTCCCCCAAAAATCCACACCAGACCCTTATCCGAGCACGTAACCTGGCCAGCCGCAGGGGAAAAGGGGGGACGAGAGCGGCCCCCCTCCCTCCTGAACCATACCAGGCCACATGCCCTCAACATGGGGAGGATGTCCCCATGTTGATGGGGACAAGGGCCTCATCCCCACAACCCTTGCCCGGTGGTTGTGGGGGTCGGCGGGCTTATCGGAATCTGGAAGACCCCTTTAACAAAGGGGACCCCCAGATCACGCCCCCCGTGTGAAATGGTAATGGGGTACAAATGTACCCCTACCATTTCACAAGGAAAGTGTCAAAAATGTAAAAAATGACAAGAGCCGTTTTTTGACAATTCCTTTATTAATGTCTTCTCCTTTCTTCCATCTTCTTCTTCCTTGTTCCATCTTCTTCCATCTTCTTCTTTTCTCCATTCGGGTTTCTTCCTCCATTTTCATCTTCCTCTTTATCTTTATCTTCCTTCGGTCTTCTCGTCCGCATCTTGCTCCGGCGTCTTCCCTTCTTCTTTCTTCTCCGGCAGCTCCGTTTGAATTGGAGGTTCCCGCTGTGCGACGCTTCAGTTCTTCAGTTCCCCATCAGGTCTGCTTACACCCGGTGACCCCGCCCCCCTCTGACGCACATGGATTTCACTGGGACTTTCCCCGTGGTGTCAGAGGGGGGCGGAGCCACCGGGGGGCAGCGGACCAAGTGGGGAACTGAGGCGTCGCACAGCGGGAACCTCCAATTCAAACGGAGCGGCCGAAGAAGAAAGAAGGGAAGACGCCGGAGCAAGATGCGGACGAGAAGACCGAAAGAAGAAGGAAGATGAAGATGAAGATGAAGATGAAGATGAAGAGGAAGAGGAAGAAACCCGAATGGAGAAAAGAAGAAGATGGAAGAAGATGGAAGAAGAAGAAGAAGGAAGAAAAGAGAAGACATTAATAAAGGAATTGTCTAAAACTGGCTTTTGTCATTTTTTTACATTTTTTGACACTTTCTTCGTGAAATGGTAGGGGTACAATGTACCCCTTACCAATTCACACAGGGACAGGGGGGGGCGGGATCTGGGGGTCCCCTTTGTTAAATCTTCCAGATTCCGATAAGCCCCCCGCCCGCAGACCCCCACAACCACCGGCAAGGGTTGTGGGGATGAGGCCCTTGTCCCCATCAACATGGGGACATCCTCCCCATGTTGAGGGCATGTGGCCTGGTACGGTTCAGGAGGGAGGGGGGGCCGCTCTCGTCCCCCCCCCTTTTCCCCTACGGCCGGCCAGGTTTCGTGCTCGGATAAGGGTCTGGTGTGGATTTTTGGGGGGACTCCACGCCATTTTTTTTAAAAATTTGGGGTGGAGTTCCCCTTAAAATCCATGCCAGATCTGAAGGGCCTGGTATGGATATTTGGGGGGAACCCCACGTCATTTTTTTTTTAATTTGCAGCTGGGTTCCCCTTAATATCCATTCCAGACCTGAAGGGCCTGGTTATGGAATTTGGAGGGACCCCCACGCTTTTTTTTTGGGTTAGCAAAGACTTTCAATGACTTTTCTCTATATTGCCGGGAGCCGACAATTCATTACAGCCGCGGCTGCTTTTAAATGCCTTTTTTTCCTTTAGAAATGTCATTTTGCAGGCGCAGCGGAAAGTTCAGAGCTGCGCCTGTTCAACTTATGCAAATTGATTTACGTGACTTGACATTTACTAAGATTTTGCCGGCGCAGTGTCCCGGCGCATTTGAACCATTGAAATTCCCGCGCTGAGCTCAAAAAAACCTCCCGCAGCTCGAATCGTACTTGCCGGCGCAGCGGGCTGGTTTTGAAAAAGTTACTTTATCACTCTATTTTGGCCATGTTTGTTATTTGGACAGGTGTCCCTACACTTCCTCACATCACCCCACATCACCCCCATTATATTCTCACTTCCAGCTTCTTTATATTTAGTGTTTAACATGCCGTGCGCCAGGTCCATAGTGGCGCACTGAGCGCCTCCTCCCGTCCGCCGACAACACTATAGTAAATGGGAAATAGGGCTGCGCTACAGGCGCTAATGTTTTGTTAATACCAAAACAGCCATTGCGCACGCAGATGCGCCAATACTCATGGCGCAAACGTTTTGTAAATCAGCCCCTATGTGTTGGTGCTGACATCTGTGAAAACTCTTCAATGGAACCCCTATGAGATACGGTGAACAGACAGGTAACAGCAAGACCCAAAAATATAACCAGCAGCTCCTACAGGGGTAGTGCTACACAAGCAAACCTTTTTAATACATTTTGACTTGATATACAAGCGATGTCTTGATATAAGAGTAGTGCTATGTCACAACTGAGGATAAAAGAGAAGAGAGGCGCCTCTAAATGTAGCAACATTTCATAAAGGTACAACATTTAGAAACTCACATGGTTGATGATTAAAACAGGAACATCTAAGTATGCAAGCATCCAGGATAAAGCTGTCCACATAGACTGTCCTCCTCACCGCCATCGACGTCATCCCTTCCACTCTGCGCTCCATGAGTGTTTCAAGCCTCGCTTCCAGATTGCTCTACTGCAGGGTAGTCTTCCCAGTCACGATTGGAGACTGACATCGGTGAGAGCCGGCGGTGCGGAGGATGGTCTATGTGGACAGCTTTTCCCCCGGATGCCTGCATGCTTAGGATGTGCCTCTTTTAACCACTTAACGACCGCTCACTGTATATATATATATATATATACACACGTCGGCACAATGGCACCGACAGGCACAATCACGTAGAGCATACGTGATTGCCTTTGTACAGTTGGGGGTCCAATCGGACCCCCCTTCTGTACAGTGAGCGGTCAGAATTCGTCTGGGAGTGATCCGACATGAGGGGACGGCCGTTCGATTCCGGCCACCCCCCCGCGATCGCTCCCGGCGAATGGAAATGCCCCCTCTGTCTGTGTAATGTACACACAGGCAGAGGAAGGAGGAGGAAGTGATGTCATCTCTTGTGCGGCGCTCACATATACCGAGCGCCGTACAAGAGAAGACATCAAGGTTAGTGCACAAACACTACACTAACACCAGCACACATAGGCACATAAATCGCCCCCCCCAGATCACCCCCCAGCCCCCAGTCACAGTGTCAGTGATTGCAGTGACCATTTATTTACTGATCACTGCAATCAGTGACATTTGTGACTGTAAAAGTGTCACTACAGTTTAGTTTTAGGTCCAGTGTAGCCCCCTAATAAAGGTTTAACCCCTTGATCACCCCCCAGATAACCCTTTCACCCCCTAGCACCGCCGTCGCTAAGCGATCATTTTTCTGATCGCTGTCTTAGCGTCGGTGATGCAGATCGGTAGCCAGTAATTTTTTTTAGGTTCGCCGCAGGTTTTTATAGCGTCAGGTACCCCCATATTATTATCTAATAAAGGTTTTAACCCCCTAATTGCCCCTAGTTAACCCTTTCACCAGTGATCATCATATAAGTGTTACGGGTGACGCTGGTTAGTTAGTTTGCTTTTTATAGTGTCAGGGCACCCGCCGTATATAACCCAATAAAGGTTTAACCCCCTGATCGCCCGGCGGGTGATATCAATTAGGTTTTAGCATCAGAGAGGGTCTGCGTCACACCCCAGGCAGCATCAGGTTAGTGCCAGTAACGCTAACACCCACGCGTGAAGCATACACCTCCCTTAGTGGTATAGTATCTGAACAGATCAATATCTGATCTGATCAGATCTATACTAGCGTCCCCAGCAGTTTAGGGTTCCCAAAACGCAGTGTTAGCGGGATCAGCCCAGATACCTGCTGGCACCTGCGTTTTGCCCCTCCGTCCAGCCCAGGCCACCCAAGTGCAGTATCGATCGATCACTGTCACTTACAAAACACAACACACATAACTGCAGGGTTCGCAGAGACAGGCCTGATCCCTGCGACTCCAGTGCTGTAGGAGGTGATTTCACCACCACAGTTAAAAAAAAAAAAAAAAAAAAAAAAAAAGCAAATATGCCGAAGCATTGGGGCAGCAGGGGCGGAGGAGTGATTTTGCTCCTAATGCCGCGTACATACGGTCGAAATTCCGACGGAGGCTTGCCCGTGGAAAAGTCCGACCATGTGTGTGCGGCATAACTTTTTTGCGGGAGGATGCCCCCATGCTTCGGCATATATAAATGGTGCATGTATGCCCATCATTAGAAGTGGGTGGATGAAGGGCGGTATTCTAATGGTGGGCATACCCACCGATCAATCTCTTTTTTTCATTCAGCCAACTGGCTGCATGAAAAAAAAAAAAGATTACAATACATGTCCAACAAGGACCAGCAACGTACTGGTATGTTGCTGGACTTTGAATGGTTATACCAGATTGATGCCTGCGGGTTTAGGTATCATCTTGGTATCATTCTTTTCAGCCAGCGGCCGGCTTTCATGTAAAAGCAATCCTAGTGGCTAATTAGCCTCTGGACTGCTTTTACAAGCAGTGGGAGGGAATGTCCCCCCCTGGATATAAAAAGCACCATTGGGAAATTTGGGAAAGCATTTTATCACACCGATCTTGGTGTGGTCAGATGCTTTGAGGGCAGAGGAAAGATCTAGGGTCTAGACCCCAGTTTTTTCAAAAAAAAAAAAGAGTACCTGTCACTACCTATTGCTATCATAGGGGATATTTACATTCCCTTTGATAACAATAAAAATTATAAAAAAAATAAAAAAAAATATATGGAAGGAACAATTTAAAAATAAAAAAGCACCCCTGTCCTGGCCTGCTCTTGCCCAATGGCGAACGCAAGCGTCGGTCTGGCGTCATATGTAAACAGCAATTGCACCATGCATGTGAGGTATCACCGCGAAGGTCAGATCGAGGGCAGTAATTTTAGCAGTAGACCTCCTCTGTAAATATAACGGGGTAACCTGTAAAGGCTTTTAAAAATGTATGTAGTTTGTCGCCAATGCGCGTTTGTGCGAAATTTTAAAGCATGTCGTGTTTGGTATCTATGTACTCGGCCTAAGATCATCTTTTTTATTTCATCAAACATTTGGGCAATATAGTGTGTTTTAGTGCATTAAAATTAAAAAAAGTGTATTTTTTCCCCAAAAAATGTGTTTGAAAAATCGCTGCGCAAATACTGTGTAGAAAAAAAAATGCAACACCCACCATTTTATTCTGTAGGGCCTTTGCTTTAAAAATATATATAATGTTTGGGGGTTCAACATAATTTTCTTGCAAAAAAAAAAAAATTTTCATGTAAACAAAAAGTGTCAAAAAGGGCTTTGTCTTCAAGTGGTTAGAAGAGTGGATGTAAGCTTCCTAATGTTGTGTATAAAATGCCAGAACAGTTCAAAACCCCCCAAATGACCCCATTTTGGAAAGTAGACACCCCAAGCTATATACTGAGAGGCATGTCGAGTCCATGGAATATTTTATATGTTGACACAAGTTGCGGAAAAAAGACAATTTATTTATTTTTATTTATTTTTTTGCACAAAGTTGTCACTAAATGATATATTGCTCAAACATGTTATGGGCATATGTGGAATCACACCCCAAAATACATTCTGTTGCTTCTCCTGAGTACGGGGATACCACATGTGTGAGACTTTTTGGGAGCCTTTGTCTTCAAGTGGTTAGAAGAGTGGATGTAAGCTTCCTAATGTTGTGTATAAAATGCCAGAACAGTTCAAAACCCCCCCAAATGACCCCATTTTGGAAAGTAGACACCCCAAGCTATATACTGGAGAGGTATGTCGAGTCCATGGAATATTTTATATGTTGACACAAGTTGCGGAAAAAAGACAATTTTTTATTTTTTTTTGCACAAAGTTGTCACTAAGTGATATATTGCTCAAACATGCCATGGGCATATGTGGAATTACACCCCAAAATACATTCTGTTGCTTCTCCTGAGTACGGGGATACCACATGTGTGAGACTTTCTGGGAGCCTTGCCGCGTACGGGACCCCAAAAACCAATCACCGCCTTCAGGCTTTCTAAGGGTGTAAATTTTTGATTTCACTTCTCACTGCCTATCACAGTTTCGGAGGCCATGGAATGCCCAGATGGCACAAACCCCCCCCCCCCAATGACCCCATTTTGGAAAGTAGACACCCCAAGCTATTTTCTGAGAGGTATTGTGAGTATTTTGCAGATCTCGCTTTTTGTCACAAAGTTTTGAAAATTGAAAAAAAAAAAAAAGAAAAAAAAAATTTTTCTTTCTTAATTTTCAAAAACAAATGAGAGCTGTAAAATACTCACCATGCCTCTCAGCAAACAGCTTGGGGTGTCTACGTTCCAAAATGGGGTCATTTGGGGGGGGTTTTGTGCTATTTTGGCATTTTATGGCCTTCGAAACTGTGATAGGTAGTGAGGAGTGAAATCAAAAATTTGTGCCTAGAAATCCTGAAGGCGGTGCTTGGTTTTCGGGGTCCCGTATGCGGCTAGGCTCCTAAAAAGTCCCACACATGTGGTATCCGCGTACTCAGGAGAAGCAGCAAAATGTATTTTGGGGTGCAATTCCACATATAACCATGGCATGTGTGAGCAATATATCATTTAGTGACAACTTTTTGTAATTTTTTTTGTCATTATTCAATCACTTGGGACAAAAAAAAAAAATATTCAATGGGCTCAACAGGCCTCTCAGCAATTTCCTTGGGGTGTCTACTTTCTAAAATGGGGTCATTTGGGGGGGTTTGTGCTATTTTGGCATTTTATGGCCTTCAAAACTGTGATAGGTAGTGAGGAATGAAATAAAAAATTTGCGCCCTTAGAAATCCTGAAGGCGGTGCTTGGTTTCCGGGGTCCCGTCCGTGGCTAGGCTCCTAAAAAGTCCCACACATGTGGTATCCCCGTACTCAGGAGAAGCAGCAAAATGTATTTTGGGGTGCAATTCCACATATAACCATGGCATGTGTGAGCAATATATCATTTAGTGACAACTTTTTGTAATTTTTTATTTTTTTTTTGTCATTATTCAATCACTTGGGACAAAAAAAAAAAAATATTCAATGGGCTCAACATGCCTCTCAGAAATTTCCTTGGGGTGTCTACTTTCCAAAATGGGGTCATTTGGGGGGGGTTTGTACTGCCCTGCCATTTTAGCACCTCAAGAAATGAGATAGGCAGTCATAAATTTAAAGCTGTGTAAATTCCAGAAAATGTACCCTAGTTTGTAAACGCTATAACTTTTGCGCAAACCAATAAATATACGCTTATTGACATTTTTTTTACTAAAGACATGTGGCTGAATACATTTTGGCCTAAATGTATGACTAAAATTGAGTTTATTCGATTTTTCTTATAACAAAAAGTAGAAAATATAATTTTTTTTTCAAAATTTTTGGTCTTTTTCCGTTTATATCGCAAAAAATTAAAATCGCAGAGGCAATCAAATACCATTAAAAGAAAGCTCTATTTGTGGGAAGAAAAGGACGCAAATTTCGTTTGGGTACAACATTGCATGTCCGCACAATTTACAGTTAAAGCAGCGCAGTGCAAAATTCTGAAATCACCTTTGGTCCTTTAGCTACCAAATGGTCCGGGGCTTAAGTGGTTAAACATCAACCATGTGAGTTGCAAAAATGTTGTACCTCCATTAAATGTAACCATATTTCCACATTCAGAGGATCTTCTCCTCTTTTATACTCTGTAGCTCCTGCTGGATTTTACTTCTAATCCCATTGTGGAGGCTTCCATTTGTGAATGGGCATTGCTATTATCTTTTTATATGGACTATAAACTGAAGGACTTATGAATAAATAAAAGGAAAAAAAAAAACGCGCTTGCTGTGAAAATTAAAAATCAAATATCCAACTAAAAAGGACTCCTTATAGCAGCAATAAAAGTGGGATAAACACAAATAGAAATAAAAAGAAAAATCGCGCTAAAGAGTCCTCATGAAAATTCATATATATAATGAATAAAGTCCAATGTGGCAGGCTGGTATGAAAACGCAAAGGCTTCTAAATGCTAGATGGACCTAAGAAATTCATGCTTACCAGATGAGTAAGCCAATAAAGCAGATGGCTATAGCCCAGCCAAGGCCTTTGGTTGGCATCAAGATACCCACTTCACCAGGAAAATATGAATACGATAGATGATATTAATCAGCCCGAAAAAGAAAAGCACATAGCGTAATCCTGCCACAATAAATAATCTTATAGGGATCAGTGTTATGGACACCACCCAGTGAAGGAAACATGCAGAAGTGAACCACCACCTCACAATCGATCTCCTTACCAGATTACACTAATAAGAAGCTTTAAAACAGATAAAAAGCAAAAGCACCAAACACAATGGTTGTGATCCGCCACCTCTGAAACAGTCTTCTTACCAGATGAACGCCACTTTAAGGCTTGATATTTATGGGCGAAGGATATAGATCAGGATCCTACAGACAACTGCAAGCTCAAATGATGAAGGGATGAATGTAGACTCTCCCAGCTGGGACCGTAACTCCGTGTATACGGTATTAACATCAGGTACCCAAGAGGAAATGAAGATACTGGATAGTGTAATACCATCAATATATTTAATTTAAAAAAGGCAATTACACTTACATATAGGGGCTGATTTACTATAACTCCAGGAAGTACTGAGCACAATCGCAAAAAATAGCTCCAACTTTTGACAATTAAAAATTCCATGCGCGAATTTGCGAATGAAAAAGAGTGCTATTAGCAGCAAACAAGTGTTAGTAAATGTGAAATCAGCGCTAATTAGCGAATCCGCGTATGCGCAAATGCCAATTTCCACTGAGTTTTTATATAGCACTGCACTGTAACCATGATCCATGTATGTGAAAGAGCACATCTCATATAAAAATGTTTCTATCTATTGCTGTATATTGCAATTAGTATTCCTATTTTTTTTCCTTCTTTTGCTAACGAATGCAGTTATGAAGGATTATTACATAGTAATGTCTGCTATTATGTAAAATTACATGTATTAAACATTTAGGTTACCTATTTGTTGTATGTTGTTTTTTTCATGTTTTTATTTTTTCATTTAGGTGGCTATAAAGCGGTAATTATTTATGTTCATTCTTTAATCATACTTTACTATTATGCAGGTCTTGTACTTAGCACAATGGCTTAGTGGTCTGCTCCCATGTTACAAGTTCAAATACCAGCCAACCTACCATCCAACAGCTATGTTTATTATTTGCACAAGCAAATTAAAATAAACAAAGAAATCTAAATGGCCCGTTAGCTAGTGTGTGATGTTTGGAAGTCCACACCATAATATTATTGAATAAAAGTGCATTGGCTAATTGGCATTCACCTATTTTCAGCATATGCTACTTTGGCTAATTGGCTAATAGGCATTTGCCTTTTTTCACCAATACAATCTTTTAGTATCTCTCTGTGGGATTTGAACCCACGAGTGCTTCGAAGCCTGAGTTTTTCAAGGTAGAAGTGCTGACCACTAGACTATTGAGCATAGCACAAACATCTACTAGTGTGTGTAGATTAAGGAGATATTTCTTGCACCTACAGGTAAGCCTTAATCTAGGCTTACCTGTAGATGCAAGTTGTCTAAGTGGGTTTACAACCACTTTAATATTATTTTAACAACCATGCTCATGCTGATGTGGCATTGGATAATAGGCATTCGCCTCTTTTCAGCATATGCTGCTGAGTGTTTGATGGTGGGACTACTTTATATTCTAGGTATAATAGTACTCAGCACAGTGACTTAGGCCCCTTTCACACTTGTGCGACCTGAAAGTTGTGCGATTTTGATGCGACTTTAAGCAATGCCTGTGTAATCTTGAGGTCTATGGACGCAGGAGTCGCAGGGAAAGGCGCGCAATCTTCCGTCTGCATTTTTCTGCGATCCCAGGGAATGCCTGTGTAAACTTAAGGTCTATGAACCTCAACTCGTATCAAAGTCGGACCAAAGTAGTACAGGGACTACTTTGAAGTCAGTGTGACTTGAAGTTTCACAGCTATAAAATGGTACACATTGAAAATCATGGGGTATGACTTGTCATGCAACTCTGATGACCAAAGTCGCAGGAAAAGTCGCTCAAGTGTGAAAGGGGCCTCAGCCCGACTTTGTGAGCGATTTCAGAGACATCAGTGCACTTTCCTGCACAGATGTCTAGTGAAATCACATAGGTCTCAACTGTCCCTGATTTGGAACAAAGTCCCTCTGTCCCTCTTTCCTCTTCATTTGTCCCTCATTTTGTTCGGATCTGTATAGTTCGATACTAAATGCAATTTTTATCTTTCAAAAAGTGTTTCCCAGCGCTAAACCTTTCATCTAATTTCTAAATTGCTTTGTTTGTAAATTCCCAAAGCCAATCTAAAGGGATATTATTGTTAAAAAAAAAAAAAAAAGCACTTGGGGGTTTAACTAATATTTTTTTTTTTTTTTTTTTTTAATAATTCTCCTTTAAGAAGGCGTTTTAGGAGGTTTGTCCTATGCCTACATACTTTTGCTAATAGTTGTCCCTTATACAAATCTCAAAAAGTTGGGAGGTAAGAAATCACCTCCTGAAGTCGCCCAAAGTAGTGTAGGAACTACTTTTGGGAATCTGTGTGGCGTCGCACCAATTCGGACAGTTCTATTGCTGCCAATAGGCGCCGATTTGGCCTGCAATTTGACATGGGTGAAGTTGCATAGATATGAATGGAACTCATAAGGGGGGGGGGGATACTTTTAATGCGACTCTGAGGGCCAAAGCTGCATGAAAAGTCACATAAGTGTGAAAGTAACCTAATGAGATTAAATAATAACACCTTTGAATAAAGCCCCATTTGCACGTGTGCGACCTTAAAATTGCACAGCTTTGCCATGACTTGAAGCAATGTCTGTTATCTTGTGGTGTATGGACCTCAAATCGCATCAAAGTCAAACCAAGGTAGTACAGGGATGAATTTTCCCCACTTTCAGGATGCACAAGTGACAATAGGGCCAAATTCAAAGATATCCTTGAATCTCTTTCACACTGCTGTGACCTGAAAGTCACCCTAATTTGCTGCCACTTTGTCGCTGCAACTTGGCCCCAACTTCTGGGAATGCCTGTGTAATATTGCGCCCTATGTACCTCAAGTCACATGAGGCTCTGTTTCCACTATTGCAACCCTAAATTCGCATGATTTTGCCGCGATTTTGATGCGACTTGGAGCAATGCCTGTATATTCTTGAGGTCTATGGACCTCAAGTCGTATCAAAGTGGGACCAAAGTAGTGCAGGGACTACTTTGAAGTTGCTGCGACTTGATGTCGCACAGATATGAACCATACTCATTGGAAATCATGGAGTATGACATGTCATGCGACTTTGCAGTCCCAAGTTGCATGACAAGTTGCACTAGTGGAAACCGAGCCTGAAAAAGTCACACCAAAGTAGTACAAGGACTACTTTGAAGTTGGTCTGACTTAAAGTAGCACAGACATGAATGGTTATCATTGAGAATCATGAAAAGTCGCCCAACTGTGAATCAAGTCATATATATTTTAATAGAAAGGAGCTCTCATTTATACTTGCATAGTCCTTACTGATTTACATCAGCAGAACAAATGCAGGAAGTAGTGATGTGTGCACATGGGCCAGAAGCAAATGTGTAGTGATACCAAACAAATCAATGAAGCCCACCCACACCAAATCCACCCCCACCTTGAGTAAGCACAAGTACATATCCTACACTTACCCGGCAAATCAGCAGCACCTCCTCTTTGCTAAAGAGGGAGCTCGCCATGTCCACCTAGATCAGTGGTTCTCAACTCCTGTCCTCAGGGCCCACTAACAGGCCAGGTTTGCAAGATAACTGAAATACATCACAGGTGATATCCTTTGCTGCTCAGTGATTGCAGTATTCTAGCCTGCATCTCCCCAAGGTAATACTTAAAATCTGGCCTGTTACTGGGTCCCGAGGACAGGAGTTGAGAACCACTGACTTAGATGGAGATCCTGACCAGCACAGGAACTTCCGGGTGATTACAACGACTCATTTCCGGGTCAGGAGGTGAAACCACGCTCTGTTGATTGCAGCTGCGAATATTTGATCGCAATCACACGTAGAATTTATTATTTGCAGATATGCAAATCTGTATTTCTACATATGATATTTGAAGGTAAACTTAAGGGAGTTTGAAAAGGAATGGGGTCTCTGCCATAGCAGCAGGGGAATTACAAAGGCAAAAGGCCCGGTTTGAGCTCTGCTTCACACTGACAGCGGGAGGAAATCGTTCAGCTGAACTCATACGATTTTCATTCCCGCATGTCAGTCCCGACTGCAGGAGGGGGGAGGGGACATCAGTGCAGGTTTCTGCACTTAGATCAATACAAATCACACCAATTAGAACAGCGCAATTGCCACCGATCTGACATGTCAAATCGCACCAATGCGAACCAGAGCTGACACATACAACACTGTCTATCCTCCAGCTGAATTCATTACCTGCAATTCTCCACAGCTGTTATATATAAAGATTCCACCTTTATCATTTACTTGCAGGTGTGCTGAAGCCTAGGTTTACATTGGGGCGATTTGTCATGCAATTTCAGAAATCAAATCGCATGACTATTGGTGGCAATGGCACTGTTCCAAATCGATGCAACCCCAATTTTGTGGCACCGCACCAATTTGCAAAAGTAGTTCCTGCACTACTTTTGCCGATTTCAGGTGCGACTTCAATAGACATTTGTGTATGAAGCCACACAGATGTCTATCAAGTAGTACCTAAAATCACGCTAGCTTAAGTGAAGTAGCGCAATTTCAAAGTAGCATCAATGTGAACAAGGGCAAAGAGATTCATTTTTTGATGCACAAATCCATACAGAAATAAAATTAAGGATTTTTGCACATTGCCCAAAAACAAAAAAAACAAAAAACCACACACCAAAGCTCAATAACGTACTTTTATTTTGCCAGCAGAAACAAAATTAGGTCCATTTATTTACTAGCTTCAAAAAAATTGGGACAGGATAGACGGTACTCAATTTAGCAATTGGATTTTAAGGGCTCTGCTCATAGGAGCTTACAATCTAAAATTTGTCAAAACCTTAGAGTGCACACAGCTTTACTTTAAGTGTATAACGGGAAACATCACATTTTTATCTGCAAGAATATAGACACATACTCAAGTCATTATTCTTACAAAGCATTCCAACATAAAAAAGACACATGTTCAAAACACCCACCCCCACCCCACAATCCACATATACATACATTGGTGACCATGTTCTGCTGGAAGCTGCATTTCTGTGTACATGATTAACCACTTGGCAACCACCTGCCGACAAATAACGTCGACAAGGTGGTTGCTTAACTCTGGGAGGACGTTATATAACGTCCTCCCAGAATCGCGCGCACACGGGAAACTCCGTGACCGCCGAGTCCAGAGGACCCGGCGGATCACGAATCGCGGTAAATCGCCGCTGATAGCGGCCGTTTACCACGTGATCGCTCTGTCAAATGACGGAGCAATCACTTGTAAACAGACCGGCGTCATGTGATGACGCCGGTTCCTCCCTCCCCTCTCTGTACCGATCGGTACAGTGTGAGAGGAGAGGGGGAGAGAGCGGATGGCAGCAGCAGCTCTGTGGGCTGGATCTGTGACAATTGCAGTCACAGATCCAGCCATCCATCCATGCTCAGCCATCCCTGGTGCAATACACCCTGCGCAATACCCTGCGCAATACCCTGCACAATACCCTGCACAATACCCTGCACAATACCCTGCACAATACCCTGCACAATACTCTGCAATACCCTGCACAATACTCTGCAATACCCTGCACAATACTCTGCAATACCCTGCCATAGTCCGCAACACTCCGCAATGCCCGGCAATACTCCGCAATGCCCGGCAATAACCACTTCCCGCCCGCCGGCCGTCATATGACGTCCTTGACTTTGTGCGGAGATATCTGAATAATGGGTGCAGCTACAGGCATCATTCAGATATTCGTTTTTTCAGCCGGCAATTCCCTACACCATAAGAACAATCATAGCGGCTGTTCCGCCGCTTGATCATTCTTACGGGAGGCGAGAGGGGATGTCCCCCCTCCCCCTGCCCTCTGGTGCTTCTACCGACTCACCGCTACGATCAAAGCCAGGATTGTTGTTTTTTTGTTTTTTTCAGGCTTCCCAGCCTAGAGGTGAGATGTGGGGTCTTATTGACCCCATATCTCACTGTAAAGAGGACCTGTCATGCCATATTCCTATTACAAGGGATGTTTACGTTCCTTGTAATAGGTATAAAAGTGATCCCAAAAATTTTTGGGGCGGAAAAACATGTCAAACTAAAATAAAGTAAAATGAACAATAAAAAAAATTTTTTTTTTTTTAAAGCGCCCCTGTCCCCGTGAGCTCGCATACAGAAGCGAACTCATACGTAAGTCCCGCCCACATATGAAAACGGTTTTCAAACCACACGTGAGGTATCTCTGCGAACGTTAGAGCGAGAGCAATCATTTTGGCCCTAGACCTCCTCTGTA
This sequence comes from Rana muscosa, assembly GCA_029206835.1. Classification (NCBI taxonomy): domain Eukaryota; kingdom Metazoa; phylum Chordata; class Amphibia; order Anura; family Ranidae; genus Rana; species Rana muscosa. The sequence continues at coordinate 364,830,136 of CM055123.1, read as the reverse complement.
ACTCAAAACATGTAACCAGTAAAAATATTTAAAGCGTCGCCTATGGGGATTTTATAAGTAGCGAAGTTTGGCGCCATTCCACGAGTGTGTGCAATTTTTAAGGGTGGCATGTTAGGTATCTATTTATGGACCAGTTAAGACGGCTCTCATAGGGATTCATTGATTTTCACACGTCATGCGACATGAGCTCCTAATGTCGAAGCGTTTGTCGGACAAGTGTGAACCAGGCCTGAGGGATGCTAAGCGGAAGTTCTAACCTCTAAGCCACGGATAAACACACATAAATACTGCATTTCTTTGGACATACAGGTGATGGAATTACATTACTCAAGAGTTATTCTTCTTGATTTATTCTGTGATATTTGGTGTTTTTTTGGGGGGTGAGTTTAGAATTGTGATATTACCCTCAAATTTTGGGGAATTACATTTTGATTTCTGATGTTGGAACACATCAAATTTTTGGGGCTCAAATTAAGATTTAGAAATAATAAAAAGCACAAAAAAGTGACCAATTTTAAATTTGCATCAGCAATAGTATTGATTGTGGTTTGTAAAGACACCTGTGTGATTTGGGTAAATATTGTTGTGAGATGGAGAGTAACTAGTGAAAGTGACAGAGAAAAAAATATTTTAGCAAAACATTCCACATTCTAGCTTTCTTTAAAAACAAAATATTTTAATTAGAAGCAACATTGTTGCAAAGGAAAATTTATTTCAGAGAAAGATACATTTCATCGCAACATTAAAAGAATTTATTTGTGAAAGTTACAATTGTATCATTAGAATCAATGGCTAAAACTTGCATTGGACTAAAATAGCTCAGATTTTCACTTCCAAAACATGCTCTTTATCTAGCTCTCATTTCGGTATTTACTATAACTCTTGTGAAAAAAGTCACTTGAGTTAAAATTAGAGTTATATTAGCTCTGGGCATGCTCAGTTTCGTTTGCAAATAGTTGTCCAAAAACGGGCATTTTTTTTACTTCTCAGACTTTTAAAGATATTTCAGTGTAGAAATCACTTTTTCACACAGTTTAAAAGCAGATTATCTTTAAATAATATACCGCATATTTCAGTACCATTTAGGCAATTATATCATGCTCCAAACATTATTTCCATGTGCACAACTCCAGTTTTTAGTAGAGTAAGGATTTGGGCGCTATTTGGATTCTGGGAGCTATAGTAAATTCGATTTTGGTAAGTATTTTTTCTCCAGCGCTATAGTGAATACCGTTTTCCGCGCTAATTAGCGCAAATTGCGGCAATTTGCACTAATTAGCGCGGATTCGCGGCAATTTGCGCTAATTAGCGCGAATTTGCGCCGTGGCGCTATAGTAAATTACCCCCATAGTCGTTAAAATTCAAGCAAATACAAAGCCGGCCGGCTACACTGCAAAACTCCCATCCTGCCAATGCAGTGACGTCAGCATTTATGAATAAATGGTTGTGGAATGAATCATTTGAGTTTCCATTATTTCTTATGAGGAAATTTGCTTTGATATACAAGTGCTTTGGATTACAAGCATGCTTCCAAAACGAATTATGCTCGCAATCCAAGGTTTTACTGTATATGTATTTTTTTATGCATTTTATATACAAGTTGCAGTTTTCACATACAGTTTTTGCAGAGGAAGCATGTGTCACTGGTTTACTATAGTGTATATACTGTATTTACAATACCCTTTAAAGTGGTTGTAAACCCCTGAAATTTAATTTTTTTTTTTTTCGAAAATAATTTTTATTGGTTTATAAAAATAGAACAAATACAGAGCTGTAGAGTACATACTCAGAAAAACAAATTTGCATCAATATAAAATCACAAGCTACTGAGTATTTCCATATCAATCATCCATACAAGTATATTAATGAGTAGTGATGAGCCGAACACCCCCGGGTTCGGTTCGCACCAGAACCCGCGAACGGACCGAAAGTTCGAACGAACATTAGAACCCTATTAAATACAATGGATGCGAACGTTCGAATTCTAAAGTGCTAATTATAACAACTATTATGCATGTTATTGTCCTAAAAAGGGTTTGGGAACCCGGGTTCTGCACCAGGGGACATGTATCAATGCAAAAAGAAGTTTTAAAAACGGTCGTTTTTCGGGAGCAGTCATTTTAATGATGCATAAAGTGAAAAAAAAAAAGTCAAATATTCCTTTAAATATCGTACCTGGGGGGTGTCTAAAGTATGCCTGTGAAGTGCCACGTGTTTCCCGTGTTTAGAACTGTCCCTGCACAAAATGACACTTCTAAAGGAAAAAAAAGCCATTTAAAACTGCTTGCGGCTTTAATGTAATGTCTGGTCCCGGTAATATGGATGAAATTCTTTAAGAAAAATGGCATAGCTACCCCATGACCCCCCCCCTACCCCAGCCCATTACCAGCCCCTTTGGGTCTTGTATGGATATTAAGGGGAACCCCGCACATAAAATAAAAAAGGCCCTATATACTCTGAACAGCCCTATACAGGCGGTGCATACAAGACAGGGACTGTAGGTTTGTTCTTATGTAGAGTCTGTTTGTAATTTTGAACAGGTACATTGTTGAAGTGTAGCTCCAGACCAAAAATCTATTTTTAAACTTTTTGGAAAACATAGGTAAGGGTTATCACCCCTGTAACATTTGTTTTGCTGTCTGTGCCCCTGTTCAGAACATTTCACCTCACTTTCCGTCCCAATGACAACTGTTTTTGAAATGTGGTCTTTTTCTTGAAACAAGGATTGCTGATAAATCATCAGTACAGAGGAGACACCTTTCTCCCATATTTATTCTTACAGGAGAGAATTTTCCTTCCTAGGGGTAGATTTCCTCTCACTTCCTGTTGTCTTCTTGCGTTTGCAAGTAGGAGTCGTTTGTAAGTTGGATGTTTGAAAGTAGGGACCTGCCGTATATACTCTGCAGAAATAGGCCCCTTAGTTGTTGGTGTTGGCACAACACTGTAAGCACTCACAGTTACTCTTGGTTGGTGCTGGAACGCCCTGCTGTCAACTATTATATCAGGAATTTTAATTACATATAATTGTTGAACAGTGGTAGTAAAAATTGGGCCTTTGATGGTGGTGCTGGTGCCACAACACTGTAAGCCCTGACAGTTACTCTTGGTGGGTGCAGCAATGGGCCCTGCTGTGAATTATTAGATCAAGAATTGTAATTACATGCCCCTGTTGAACAGGGGCTGAAAAATTGGGCCTTAGGCACTGGTGGCACAACACTGCAACCCCTCACAGATACTGTACTTGGAGCACAGCAATGAGCCCTGTTGCAAAGTATTGCTTCAAAAATTGTAATGACACGCCCCTGTTAAACAGGGGCTGAAAAATTGGGCCTTAGGCACTGGTGGCACAACACTGCAACTCCTCACAGATACTGTACTTGGAGCACAGCAATGAGCCCTGTTGCAAAGTATTGCTTCAAAAATTGTAATTACACGCCCCTGTTAAACAGGGGCTGAAAAATTGGGCGTTAGGCACTGGTGGCGGCACCCATAAACAAAAATGATCTTACAAGCTATCATCATCAATCGTATCATTGAGGACTCGGAGGAGGAGGATAGCCAGTCAACATAACAGCACAGGCACTCAGCATCAGCATCAGTCTTGAAGGGATGTGACATGTTAAAATCAATTAGTCTGTTATATCAGCATCAGGTGTGTGGTAGCTGGTGGTGATCCAAGACTGGTTCATCTTGATGAAAGTCAGTCGATCAACCGAGTCGGTGGACAGGCGCACCCTGTGATCCGTGACAAATCCTCCAGCAGCACTGAATGTGCGTTCCGAAAGAACGCTGGATGCAGGACAGGCCAGTAGCTCAATTGCATACTGTGCAAGCTCTGGCCAGTGATCCATCCTCAAGACCCAGTAAGCCAGAGGATTTTCGGTGGGGAAGGTGTCCAAGTCTGACCTTGCCCCTAGATATTCCTGCACCATGTTTATCAGACGCTGGCGATGGTTGCTGGAACCGATCATACTTTGGGGCTGCGGACTAAAGAATTGTCTGAACGCATCGGTCAGACGGCCACCTTCCCCACCGCTCCTTCTTTGACTGGCCGAAGCCTCAGCAACTCGTTGTCCAGGACCAGGAGTTTGCAACCTCCCAGTCTCTGGGAACGCGTTGCACAGACCTTTCTGCAAGGCCTCCCGGAGTTGTCTCATCCTCTGCTCCCTCTGCGACGGTAACATAAGGTCCGCAACCTTACCCTTGTACCGTGGATCAAGGAGAGTGGCCAGCCAGTAATGGTCCCTCTCCTTGATCCGAAGAATACGAGGATCCTTCCGCAGACTTTGCAGGATCAGGGAGGCCATGCAGCGTAGGTTTGCTGAGGCATTCGCTCCGGAGTCCTCTGGGTCACTAAGGACGACATGATCCGCAGCCACCTCCTCCCAGCCACGTACAAGTCCACTGGTTTCTTGGGACTGTAAATCATCCCTAAAAGACTGCTGCTGATGATGCTGAGTGCCAGCCTCCACCTCCATGCTGACACAATCCTCCTCCTCCTCCTCCTCCTCCTCCTCCTCTTCCTGTGCGATGGGTGGGACAGAAGGAACACTGTCTGGGTAAAGGGGGCCTTGAGAGGCAAGGAAGTCCTCCTCTTCCTGCCTCTGTTCTGCCTCAAGTGCCCTGTCCATTATTCCACGCAGCGTGTGCTCCAACAGGTGGACAAGAGGTACAGTGTCACTGATGCATGCACTGTCACTGCTCACCATCCTCGTGGCCTCCTCAAATGGTGCCAGGACAGTGCATGCATCCCTGATCATGCCCCACTGGCGTGGAGAAAAAAAACCAAGCTCCCCTGACCCTGTCCTGGTGCCGTAGTCGCACAGGTACTCATTGATGGCCCTCTGCTGCGTGTGCAGCCGCTGCAGCATGGCCAACGTTGAGTTCCACCTGGTGGGCATGTCACATATAAGGCGGTTCTTGGGCAGGTTCAACTCCTTTTGCAGCTCAGCCAGGCGAGCACTGGCATTATAAGATCTGCGGAAATGCACACAGACTTTCCTGGCCTGCCTCAGGACATCCTGTAAGCCCGGGTACCTGCCCAAGAAGCGCTGCACCACCAGGTTAAGGACGTGAGCCACACAGGGCACATGGGTCAGTTGTCCCTGTCGGAGGGCGGAGAGGAGGTTGGTGCCATTGTCGCAAACCACCATTCCTGGCTTAAGCTGGCGTGGCGTCAACCACCTCTCGGCCTGGCCCTGCAGAGCAGACAGGACCTCTGCCCCAGTGTGGCTTCTGTCCCCCAAACACACCAGCGCAAGCACGGCATGGCATCTTTTTGCCTGCGTACTTGCGTAGCCCCGTGAACGGCTACGGAGCACCGCTGGTTCATAGGACAAACCACAGGAAGAGGCCATGGAGGAAGAAGAAGAGGAGGGGGTGGAGGAGAGAGGTGTGTCACAACCAGTAGTAGCATTTTGGAGGCGTGGCGGTGGGACAACCTCCAACACTACTGCACCTTGTCCTGAATCCTTCCCAGCTGCCAAAAGAGTGACCCAATGGGCCGTGAAAGAAAGGTAACGTCCCTGTCCATGCCTGCTGGACCATGAGTCAGCGGTAATATGCACCTTACCGCTGACCGCCCTGTCCAGCGAGGCCAAGACATTGCCTTCCACATGCCGGTAGAGAGCCGGAATAGCCTTCCGTGAGAAAAAGTGGCGTTTGGGAACCTGCCACTGAGAAACCGCACATTGCACAAACTCACGGAAGGGGGCTGAGTCTACCAACTGAAAAGGCAGCAGTTGAAGCGCTAGCAATTTAGCCAAGCTAGCATTCAACCGCTGGGCATGTGGATGGCTGGGAGTGAACTTCTTTCGACGGTCCAGCAGCTGGGGCAGGGAAATTTGCCTGCTAGAATCGGACGTCGGTGTACTGCTAGCAGAGTGGGCGCAAGTACTTGGCTGTGACACACCTAATTCTACACCTTCATTCCTCTCAGTGCATGTTTCAGAGAGGACTGAAGTTATAGTGGGGTTGGAGATCCCAGCTGATGCGGTGCAAGGAGAGGTCCGCTTTGTTCTTTGGTGTGGGTCTTTGAGGTAGGCTTGCCAACGAGCTGCATGGCAGGTCAACATATGTCTGGTCAGGCATGTGGTACCCAAGCGGCTGATGTTTTGGCCACGCGATATACGCTTGAGACATATGTTGCAAACAGCAGCTGTGCGATCTGATGCACTAGCCTCAAAAAAGGCCCACACCAAAGAACTTTTTGAATGACGGGCAGAGGCAGCGCCCTGCACAGGCGGAGCTCTGCGGTGTGATTCCGTCGGTGTACTGCCCTTACGCTGGCCACCAAAGGGCATCCTGCCTCGTTGGAGATGTGCCTCCTCCTCATCCTCCTCCTCCTCCTCTCTCCTATTAGGCACCCACGTGGAGTCAGTGACCTCATCATCCCCTCCCTCCTCATCACTGGAGCCAATCTGGCAGTATGCTGCAGCTGCTGGAACATGACTGCCAGATTGGTGTCCTTCTTGAGCATCCCCTCTGTCTGCTCTCACGCTACTGCCTTCCTCTAGCTGGGTTTCATCATCAGACCCTTCGAAACGCTGGGCATCCTCCTGGAGCATGTACCCAACACTGTGCTGAAACAGTTCGGGGGACTCCTCAGGAGGAGGACATGGTGGGTCTAGGGAAGGAGTGACTGATGATTTGTCTGACATTGATACCAGGGAAGACGACGCTTTGGCAGCTGCTTTTCCAGTACCCTGAGCCTGGGTGAGAGAGGATGAGGAGGAGGAGGAGGGCTTGGTCATCCACTCTACCAAGTCTTCGGCATGATGTGGCTCAACATGTCCAGCTGCCGAAAAGAAGGACAAGCGTGTCCCATGGCCATGTGCTGATGACAATGCACCGCGTCCACGACCAGCACTGTTGCCCCCAGACACAGAGCCTGCTTGCCCTCTTTTATTGCCTCCTGACTGTCTGCCTCTCCTTGTTTGCCTTCCAGACATTCTAATAGATGGCCTGCAGGGAGATGGGAAAAAAGCAATAAGGGCTACCTTCAGGTGTCCTTCTCTGTCCCTTGAAACAAGGACTTTCACAGTGAAAGAAACTGACACTCTCCCTACCTACAGTTTTCTGTCCCTAGAATAAATGTTTTTTTTAAGCACAATATAGCACAAGGACAATTCACTCACTGTCCTTCCAGGTCCCTGGAAACAAGGACTTGCAGAGTGAAAGAAACTGACACTGTCCCTACCTACAGTTTTCTGTCCCTAGAATAAATGTTTTTTTTTAAGCACACTATAGCACAAGCACAAAACACACTGACACTCTCCCTACCTATCCTTCTCTTTCCCTAAACTAAAGGAATCCAGGTTAAGCAAGAAAGAAATAACAGTCACTGTCCCTGCCTATGCTGCTCTATCCCTGCTCCGGAACACACTACACTAGGCCGCCGTGCTGGCGGCCTTTTATATAGTGTGGGGCGTGTACTAAACACCCTCAGCAATAATTGGCCACAGGCATCCTGCCTGTGGCCAATCATTGCTCTCCTCGCTGCCGGCGCTGTGATTGGCCAAGCATGCGGGGTCACAGTGCATGCTTGGCCAATCACAGCGCCTGGATGACACTGCGATGGCGTAGTGCATTGTGGGCCGTTCGCGTCACTCGAATTTGGCGCGAACGGCCCAAATCGTTCGATCTTCGTCGAACGATCGAACAGCCGATGTTCGAGTCGAACGTATGTTCGACTCGAACACGAAGCTCATCCCTATTAATGAGTACATTATCATGTACTCAAAGTCGGCCCGTAACCGTTTAACACATAAGAAAGAGATTGCATTCTCCTGTAAAACATTTAGTAACTATTGACCATTTTTTGTTCCCTACTCCTTTACATTAATATAAATATGTAATATTGACTTGCATAAAATAAAACTAATTTGTGCAAAACGAATTATGTAGTCGGCCTGTAGGTTCCCCATAAGTTCCAGTTATTTGTGAATTCCTTTAAATTTCCCCTCTTTGACAGCAATGGATTTTTCGTATGAATAGGAGTCATCAACTAACTTCATTACTTCCCCAACCCGAGGGGGGGTTCTGACGATTTCCATTTACGGGTTATTACTAGTCTGGCTGCATATAGGATGTGCATTACAAGTGAGCGGTAGGGCTTGGGATAGATATCCATGTCAACACTCAATAAATTAAGAGTGGAACAAGCTTTAAGTATCCCTGTCAGATTAGCCATTACCCGAGCTATTGCTGCCCAGAAGCTACGCAGAGGTACACAGAAACAGAGCACATGGGCCAAAGTGCCCACATGTGCACACTCCCTCCAGCATAGGTTGGATGTATGGCCTTGAAATTTAGCCAATACGTATGGGGTTCTGTACCACCTCAATTGTATCTTCTGTGCCATTTCTCTGTAGTTAGAGCATTTGGTGTGAGAGTAGTTTGCTTTTATTGCTCGCATCCACTGTACTTTAGATATGGTTCTATTCAAGTCTGACTCCCATTTCATGAATTGCTTCGGAGTTACAAAGTGGAGTTTACATTGCAATAGGTTATAGAATATTGTTATTCCTTTTTTGGGTGTGGGAAAAGAGTGCCATAGGTCATAGATGGTTTCTGGGACGTCTAAATGTTGTGTTTTAATAGCCGTTATGATGCTAGTAATCCTGGCATATTCCATAAACTCTTTCTTAGGGATAGACTTAGTAGTTTGTAGCTCAGAGAAAGTTATGAGACGTTCCTGGACAAACATATCTGAAATATTTAACTATACCATATTTCCCCCAGTGTCGTATATCTAGATTCGGAGATAGGAATGATAGTGCCGTCACTGGGATTGGTATCTTTTTATGAGCAATATGGGGATTTTTATTTGTCAAGAAATATTCCCATGCTGATAATGTGGCTGCTACTGTTGGAATTGTCCTACAGGGTTGTCCTACAGGGTGAGTGTTTATCTGAGAGTGTGATCAACAAAAGGTTTTGAATCTCCCCGTGTCCTATCTGAGCTTGTTCTGCTCTACACCAATGGATTGGGTCTGAGGGATGAAACCACGCTTTAGCTTGGTCCAATATTGCTGCCATATGATAGTCCTTAATATTGGGCACCCCCATTCCTCCTGCTGTTCTGTGCTTCATAAGTAAATTATGAGAGCATCTGGCTCTCTTCCCTTCCCATATGAATTGAGACAAGGTCCGTTGCATAGCAACATAGAACGAGCTAGGTATTTGAAGTGGAAGGGCTCTAAAATAGTACAATAATTTGGGAAGCATAATCATTTTATATGCTGCTAGCCTACCAGACCAGGTAAGGTAAAACTTCTTCAATCTAAGCATTTCCTGTGTAAATTTTTCTATCAGGGGCTCGAAGTTGCAGCTGTAGAGTTTGGAGACCGAATGAGTCAGTGTAATGCCTAGGTATTGAATTGTATTCTCTCCCAAGGGATATGGTAGCCTCTCTTGAATGAGAGATTTTGTTTTACTGTCAACCCCTAGGCCAAGTATACTGGATTTGGTAGCATTCACTTTGTAATAAGACACCACATTGAACAAACTCTAGTATTTAATGTACCACTGACAGGGAATGAGCCGGATTGGAGAGCTACAGAATCACATCGTCTGTGAATAGTGTAATTGTATGCTCCTCTTTACCTAACCGGGATTCCCTGAATTTGGGGGTTTGTTCTTATTTTCTCAGCTAAAGGCTCCATCACGAGAGCAAAGATCAGGGGTGACAAAGGGCACCCCTGTCTCGTGCCATTCGTGATAGAGAATTGCTCAGAGAATATGCCCTCTGTAAAAACCATAGCTGAGGGATTTGAGTATAAAGCAGAATTGGGGGAGCAGATATGCCCTGAGAATCCGAATTTCTCAAGAACTTTTGACAGATACCCCCAATGGATTCTGTCAAAGGCCTTTTCAGCATCCAATGACAGGAGGACTGAGGGCCTCTCAGAGGTGGAGGACGAGTGTATTTAATTTATAATTAGTCTTGTGGCATCCGTAGCTTGCCTACCCGCCACAAATCCAACCTGATCAGGTTTAATTAATGTGGGGGGAGCAAGGCCGCAATTCTATTGGCCAAAATCTTTGCATATACCTTTAAGTCAACATTTAAAAGTGAAATAGGCCTGAAATTCTGTGCTCTGTCTGGCTCCTTCCCTGGTTTAGGCAATGTAACCACTGTGGCTTGTAACATTTCTGCAGGAAATGAGGCAGAGGAGGCAGCAGCATGGAACACTCGCAACAATATGGGAGACAATATATCAGTACATTTTTTGTAGTATTCCGAAGAGTACCCATCAGGGCCAGGTGATTTATTGTTTGGGATTAGGGATGAGCTCGGTGTTCGAGTCGAACATACGTTCGACTCGAACATCGGCTGTTCGATCGTTCGACAAAGATCGAACGATTTGGGCCGTTCGCGCCTAATTCGAGTGACGCGAACGGCCCACAATGCACTACACCATCGCAGTGTCATCCAGGCGCTGTGATTGGCCAAGCATGCACTGTGACCCCGCATGCTTGGCCAATCACAGCGCCGGCAGCGAGGAGAGCAATGATTGGCCACAGGCAGGATGCCTGTGGCCAATTATTGCTGAGGGTGTTTAGTACACGCCCCACACTATAAAAGGCCGCCAGCACGGCGGCCTAGTGTAGTGTGTTCCGGAGCAGGGAAAGAGAAGCATAGGCAGGGACAGTGACATTTATTTTTTCTTGCTTAACCTGGATTCCTTTAGTTTAGGGAAAGAGAAGGATAGGTAGGGAGAGTGTCAGTGTGTTTTACTGTGCGAATCCTGTGCTATAGTGTGCTTTAAAAAAAAAATTCTCTAGGGACAGAAAACTATAGGTAGGAAGAGTGTCAGTTTCTTTCACTGTGATAATCCTTGTTTCTAGGGACAGGGAAGGACAGTGAGGAAAATTCTCCTTGTGCTATAGTGTGCTAAAGCATTCCTCATCAACCATCTTTGAAATCCTTGTTTTTTGGACAGTCAGGGAAATTGTCGTTGTGCTATTCTGTGCAAAAGCAATCATCCTCAACCATATTTAGAAATCCTTAAGTAAAGGGACAGAGAAGGACACCTGAAGGTAGCCCTTATTGCTTTTTTCCCCATCTCCCTGCAGGCCATCTATTAGAATGTCTGGAAGGCAAACAAGGAAAGGCAGACAGTCAGGAGGCAATAAAAGAGGGCAAGCAGGCTCTGTGTCTGGGGGCAACAGTGCTGGTCGTGGACGCGGTGCATTGTCATCAGCACATGGCCATGGGACACGCTTGTCCTTTTCGGCAGCTGGACATGTTGAGCCACATCATGCCGAAGACTTGGTAGAGTGGATGACCAAGCCCTCCTCCTCCTCCTCATCCTCTCTCACCCAGGCTCAGGGTACTGGCAAAGCAGCTGCCAAAGCGTCCTCTTCCCTGGTATCAATGTCAGACTCATCATCAGTCACTCCTTCCCTAGACCCACCATGTCCTCCTCCTGAGGAGTCCCCCGAACTGTTTGAGCACAGTGTTGGGTACATGCTCCAGGAGGATGCCCAGCGTTTCGAAGGGTCTGATGATGAAACCCAGCTACAGGAAGGCAGTAGCGTGAGAGCAGACAGAGGGGATGCTCAAGAAGGACACCAATCTGGCAGTCATGTTCCAGCAGCTGCAGCATACTGCCAGATTGGCTCCAGTGAGGAGGGAGGGGATGATGAGGTCACTGACTCCACGTGGGTGCCTAATAGGAGAGAGGAGGAGGAGGAGGATGAGGAGGAGGCACATCTCCAACGAGGCAGGATGCCCTTTGGTGGCCAGCGTAAGGGCAGTACACCGACGGAATCACACCGCAGAGCTCCGCCTGTGCAGGGCGCTGCCTCTGCCCGTCATTCAAAAAGTTCTTTGGTGTGGGCCTTTTTTGAGGCTAGTGCATCAGATCGCACAACTGCTGTTTGCAACATATGTCTCAAGCGTATATCGCGTGGCCAAAACATCAGCCGCTTGGGTACCACATGCCTGACCAGACATATGTTGACCTGCCATGCAGCTCGTTGGCAAGCCTACCTCAAAGACCCACACCAAAGAACAAAGCGGACCTCTCCTTGCACCGCATCAGCTGGGATCTCCAACCCCACTATAACTTCAGTCCTCTCTGAAACATGCACTGAGAGGAATGAAGGTGTAGAATTAGGTGTGTCACAGCCAAGTACTTGCAGCCACTCTGCTAGCAGTACACCGACGTCCGATTCTAGCAGGCAAATTTCCCTGCCCCAGCTGCTGGACCGTCGAAAGAAGTTCACTCCCAGCCATCCACATGCCCAGCGGTTGAATGCTAGCTTGGCTAAATTGCTAGCGCTTCAACTGCTGCCTTTTCAGTTGGTAGACTCGGCCCCCTTCCGTGAGTTTGTGCAATGTGCGGTTCCTCAGTGGCAGGTTCCAAAACGCCACTTTTTCTCACGGAAGGCTATTCCGGCTCTCTACCGGCATGTGGAAGGCAATGTCTTGGCCTCGCTGGACAGGGCGGTCAGCGGTAAGGTGCATATTACCGCTGACTCATGGTCCAGCAGGCATGGACAGGGACGTTACCTTTCTTTCACGGCCCATTGGGTCACTCTTTTGGCAGCTGGGAAGGATGCAGGACAAGGTGCAGTAGTGTTGGAGGTTGTTCCACCGCCACGCCTCCAAAATGCTACTACTGGTTGTGACACACCTCTCTCCTCCACCCCCTCCTCTTCTTCTTCCTCCATGGCCTCTTCCTGTGGTTTGTCCTATGAACCAGCGGTGCTCCGTAGCCGTTCAAGGGGCTACGCAAGTACGCAGGCAAAAAGATGCCATGCCATGCTTGCGCTGGTGTGTTTGGGGGACAGAAGCCACACTGGGGCAGAGGTCCTGTCTGCTCTGCAGGGCCAGGCCGAGAGGTGGTTGACGCCACGCCAGCTTAAGCCAGGAATGGTGGTTTGCGACAATGGCACCAACCTCCTCTCCGCCCTCCGACAGGGACAACTGACCCATGTGCCCTGTGTGGCTCACGTCCTTAACCTGGTGGTGCAGCGGTTCTTGGGCAGGTACCCGGGCTTACAGGAGGTCCTGAGGCAGGCCAGGAAAGTCTGTGTGCATTTCCGCAGATCTTATAATGCCAGTGCTCGCCTGGCTGAGCTGCAAAAGGAGTTGAACCTGCCCAAGAACCGCCTTATATGTGACATGCCCACCAGGTGGAACTCAACGTTGGCCATGCTGCAGCGGCTGCACACGCAGCAGAGGGCCATCAATGAGTACCTGTACGACTACGGCACCAGGACAGGGTCAGGGGAGCTTGGTTTTTTTTCTCCACGCCAGTGGGGCATGATCAGGGATGCATGCACTGTCCTGGCACCATTTGAGGAGGCCACGAGGATGGTGAGCAGTGACAGTGCATGCATCAGTGACACTGTACCTCTTGTCCACCTGTTGGAGCACACGCTGCGTGGAATAATGGACAGGGCACTTGAGGCAGAACAGAGGCAGGAAGAGGAGGACTTCCTTGCCTCTCAAGGCCCCCTTTACCCAGACAGTGTTCCTTCTGTCCCACCCATCGCACAGGAAGAGGAGGACGAGGACGAGGACGATTGTGTCAGCATGGAGGTGGAGGCTGGCACTCAGCATCATCAGCAGCAGTCTTTTAGGGATGATTTACAGTCCCAAGAAACCAGTGGACTTGTACGTGGCTGGGAGGAGGTGGCTGCGGATCATGTCGTCCTTAGTGACCCAGAGGACTCCGGAGCGAATGCCTCAGCAAACCTACGCTGCATGGCCTCCCTGATCCTGCAAAGTCTGCGGAAGGATCCTCGTATTCTTCGGATCAAGGAGAGGGACCATTACTGGCTGGCCACTCTCCTTGATCCACGGTACAAGGGTAAGGTTGCGGACCTTATGTTACCGTTGCAGAGGGAGCAGAGGATGAGACAACTCCGGGAGGCCTTGCAGAAAGGTCTGTGCAACGCGTTCCCAGAGACTGGGAGGTTACAAACTCCTGGTCCTGGACAACGAGTTGCTGAGGCTTCGGCCAGTCAAAGAAGGAGCGGTGGGGAAGGTGGCCGTCTGACCGATGCGTTCAGACAATTCTTTAGTCCGCAGCCCCAAAGTATGATCGGTTCCAGCAACCATCGCCAGCGTCTGATAAACATGGTGCAGGAATATCTAGGGGCAAGGTCAGACTTGGACACCTTCCCCACCGAAAATCCTCTGGCTTACTGGGTCTTGAGGATGGATCACTGGCCAGAGCTTGCACAGTATGCAATTGAGCTACTGGCCTGTCCTGCATCCAGCGTTCTTTCGGAACGCACATTCAGTGCTGCTGGAGGATTTGTCACGGATCACAGGGTGCGCCTGTCCACCGACTCGGTTGATCGACTGACTTTCATCAAGATGAACCAGTCTTGGATCACCACCAGCTACCACACACCTGATGCTGATATAACAGACTAATTGATTTTAACATGTCACATCCCTTCAAGACTGATGCTGATGCTGAGTGCCTGTGCTGTTATGTTGACTGGCTATCCTCCTCCTCCGAGTCCTCAATGATACGATTGATGATGATAGCTTGGAAGATCATTTTTGGTTTATGGGTGCCGCCACCAGTGGCTAAGGCCCAATTTTTCAGCCCCTGTTTTACAGGGGCGTGTAATTACAATTTTTTTAGCAATAATTTGCCATAGGGCTCATTGCTGTGCTCCAAGTACAGTATCTGTGAGGGGTTGTAGTGTTGTGCCACCAGTGCCTAAGGCCCAATTTTTCAGCCCCTGTTCAACAGGGGCATGCAATTACAATTCTTGATCTAATAATTCACAGCAGGGTCCATTGCTGCATCCACCAAGAGTAACTCTGAGGGCTTACAGTCTTGTGGCAACGCCACCACCACCACCACCACGAAAGGCCCAATTTTTCAGCCCCTGTTCAAAAGGGGCATGTAATTACAATTCTTGATCTAATAATTCACAGCAGGGCCCATTGCTGCACCCACCAAGAGTAACTGAGATGATAGCTTGGAAGATCATTTTTGTTTATGGGTGCCGCCACCAGTGCCTAAGGCCCAATTTTTCAGCCCCTGTTTAACAGGGGCGTGTAATTACAATTTTTGAAGCAATACTTTGCAACAGGGCTCATTGCTGTGCTCCAAGTACAGTATCTGTGAGGGGTTGCAGTGTTGTGCCACCAGTGCCTAAGGCCCAATTTTTCAGCCCCTGTTCAACAGGGGCATGTAATTACAATTCTTGATATAATAATTCACAGCAGGGCCCATTGCTGCACCCACCAAGAGTAACTGTCAGGGCTTACAGTGTTGTGGCAACACCACCACCACCACCACGAAAGGCCCAATTTTTCAGCCCCTGTTCAACAGGGGCATGCAATTACAATTCTTGATCTAATAATTCACAGCAGGGCCCATTGCTGCACCCACCAAGAGTAACTGTCAGGGCTTACAGTGTTGTGGCACCAGCACCACCATCAAAGGCCCAATTTTTACTACCACTGTTCAACAATTATATGTAATTAAAATTCCTGATATAATAGTTGACAGCAGGGCGTTCCAGCACCAACCAAGAGTAACTGTGAGTGCTTACAGTGTTGTGCCAACACCAACAACTAAGGGGCCTATTTCTGCAGAGTATATACGGCAGGTCCCTACTTTCAAACATCCAACTTACAAACGACTCCTACTTGCAAACGCAAGAAGACAACAGGAAGTGAGAGGAAATCTACCCCTAGGAAGGAAAATTCTCTCCTGTAAGAATTAATATGGGAGAAAGGTGTCTCCTCTGTACTGATGCTTTATCAGCAATCCTTGTTTCAAGAAAAACACCACATTTCAAAAACAGTTGTCATTGGGACGGAAAGTGAGGTGAAATGTTCTGAACAGGGGCACAGACAGCAAAACAAATGTTACAGGGGTGATAACCCTTCCCTATGTTTTCCAAAAAGTTTAAAAATAGATTTTTGGGCTGGAGCTACACTTAAACAATGTACCTGTTCAAAATTACAAACAGATTCTACATAAGAACAAACCTACAGTCCCTGTCTTGTATGCACCGCCTGTATACGGCTGTTCAGAGTATATAGGGCCTTTTTTATTTTATGTGCGGGGTTCCCCTTAATATCCATACAAGACCCAAAGGGGCTGGTAATGGGCTGGGGTAGGGGGGGGGTTATGGGGTAGCTATGCCATTTTTCTTAAAGATTTTCATCCATATTACCGGGACCAGACATTACATTAAAGCCGCAAGCAGTTTTAAATGGCTTTTTTTTCCCCTTTAGAAGTGTCATTTTGTGCAGGGACAGTTCTAAACACGGGAAACACGTGGCACTTCACAGGCATACTTTAGACACCCCCCCCCCCCAGGTACGATATTTAAAGGAATATTTGACTTTTTTTTTTTTCACTTTATGCATCATTAAAATGACTGCTCCCGAAAAACGACCGTTTTAAAAACTTCTTTTTGCATTGATACATGTCCCCTGGTGCACAACCCGGGTTCCCAAACCCTTTTTAGGACAATAACATGCATAATAGTTGTTATAATTAGCACTTTAGAATTCGAACGTTCGCATCCATTGTATTTAATAGGGTTCTAATGTTCGTACGAACTTTCGGTCCATTCGCGGGTTCTGGTGCGAACCGAACCCGGGGGTGTTCGGCTCATCACTATTTGGGATGTTTAAAATGGTACTAGTGATTTTCGAAGTAGAAATCATAGAGTTTAAGGATCGCAGGTCCTCTTGGGATAGCTGAGGAAGTGATATGTCCTCTAGAAAGCTTTCTATCAATTTTTGGGTGGGTTGGGGTGTGTCAGAATCGTCCTGTAGGTTATACAAACTGCCATAATAGCTACTAAATGCATCTATCTCCTTAGGGTTGGTCGGTTTGGAACCACTCTTGGGGTGGAATAAGTGTGGGATTTTTTGTTTCAGCACTTTCTCTTTAATTTGATTTGCAAGTAACTTGCCAGCTTTATTACCAGGAGTGTAAAAATTGGACCTAAATTTGTGGGTGGTACGAACATGTTGTGAAAGAAGTAAGGTCCTAAAGGTCATTTCTAGCTGTAGCTAATTTGTTGCTAGTGTCTATGGTAGGGGAAGATTTGTTTTGAATTTCCAACCTTGTGATAGTTTCTAGAATGGAGTCCATGTGCTGCCCCCTCTTTTTTCTCAGAGAGGCACTATGTTTCATTAGCAACCCTCTTATAAACGCTTTATGGGTATTCCACAAAGTGAACGGGTTTACTCCCTGTAACACCCCCCTTCGTATTTGGGGTGCCAACGCCGTTTCCTCTGTCCCCTCTCCTGGACACACATCCACTCGCTACCAATCTTCCACAGCCAAACGACCCCTTCCCATAGGAATTAATCCTTCTGAAGAACGAGACGCACTCTGTATCTTCTCAAGATCGAATGACCTTTATTGAGAAACATTGTAACTTTTATATACATCTAATACACAGTAGTTTAACATGAACAATGGCCCAGCTCCACCCACACATTACAAGACTCAACACATTACTTTGACGTCTGTTAGGAGACAACAGACTTTACACAATAGACGTAACGATCTTCAATACACATCTTCTCATGACAGGGTTGGCAGACGCTCAGTCTGCAGAGTACAATACACAGGCATAGTGTTAACTATCTCTATTCACACCAGACCTTCCCAAGTCATAATGAACAATAGAATGAAAATCACCTTAATTCCTCCCAGCAATGATTACACAAAGGCAGGGGCTGGGGGTGATGACATTAGCATCTAACAGTATGTGTCCCAACATCATGAAGGCATCACTTTTCAATTACCCTGTTGAGGTCATAATCAAACAGTAAATAGTTCTTTGCAGATATCCTGAGGAATATGGTGGATCAATATTACAGACCCAATCTAGATACAATGTATGTGCAGCATTGAATATGGCTATCACAGACCATATTGGGGTTTTCATTCACCCTGTGCCCCTAATAGAGACACAGGGTGGTTGACACATAAGAGGCATTGGGGGAGCTGAAGCAAGGGTATCTCATACTTTCTTAGCGATTCTGAGTTCCCCGGGCCTTCCCGTTACACTCCCGTGATGTCGTTATTGGCAAATAATTCTGACAGAGATTTCTCAATATCTTTGGCAATTGTGGGATCTGAAAATAAATGGATATCTGTGACAGGAGGGTCACGTTGGACACAGGGTGAGCCAGGAAACCATGGACATTAAGAATATGGCTTGGATTGCTTGAAATTAAAATAGTAATATTAGTCCACAATATTGTTTTATTCTGAACCTAACAGGTTAATTGAGAGATGTGTATTGAAGGTCGTCATTGAGTAAAGTCTGTTGATAATGGGAGTTAAGCCTGTAATTATAGGTGTTGTAGCAGACAGAGTGGCTACAGATGCTTTCATTGTAAGATGTGTATTAAAAGTTCGTTATGCAAATATTGTGTGAAGTCTTTGATAGTTGGGAGACAAAAGCTAACCTGTTGTCATCTAGGAGGTGTCAAAATAATGTGTATTGGGTCTTGTTATGTTGTGGGTGGAGCTGGACCATTGTTCATTTTAGGTTAATGCAGTATTGGATGTATATAAAAGTTACAATGGTTGTTTCAATAAAAGGCAGTCTATTTGGGGTGTTACAATATCATTTTTCCATCTATTTGCCCGGGTAGTGAACCCCCGGCTCCCCAGGAGCATGGTCAGACCATGTGATGTGACCAATATCCGTATGTGAGATTTTTTGTAGCAAAAATTTGTATGTTAGGAACATATCAATCCTCGAGTAGGACATGTGGACTTGGGAAAAATAAGTAAAATCCTTTTCAGTGGAGTGTTGGCACCTCCAAATATCATAGAGATTATTGAAGTTCGATAAAGTGTGCTGATGCTTTTCCTGGCAGTGGCGCTAGAAACATCTAGGTGAGTGTCAGATATGAAATTCATATCACCACAGAGTATGACATGTCCAGAACGGTGTTTCTTAAATTTTCTTCCACATTTTATTCAGGAAATGTAGTTGCCTATTATTCGGGGCATAAACATTGACTATGGTGTACTTAACGCCATTAATCTTGCAAGAAAGTATAAAATATATCCCTCCATCACAGTGACTAGAAATCAGTTCTCGAAAAAAGCCGCTCCATTATTGAGAATTATTTTTCTAATTCCTCTCTTCCGGAGATATACAATCCTGTATATATTGTCTTATATACAGGATATACAATCCTGTATATATTGTCTTACTTCCTGTCGGAAAATTTCAGGGTTCCTTCCTATCTGTTTGGGTATATTATAGAGTTTAGGAGTAAAATAAATGAAAAGATTTAGAGATTTCTTTGGGATCATGTGTCAGGTCTCCTGTTCCGGTTTTAATTTTTTTTATAGAGGTCATAGATGTCCTTTGGGTCAGTGCTCTAGCTAGGAGTGCGACTTTTTTCTCTAAGGCGTAAGGTTTGTTAATTTAATACCCTCTGTAGCTCTGTCCGTTTAGCTGATAGTTCTATTAAATTCCTTGAAATTGGATTTTGCTTATGCCTCTTTTCTAGCTTAGGGATTTCTTTTAGCAGAGAAAATATATTACTTTCTTTTTTTCAATCTGGCACCATGCTTTATAAAGAGACCCTGCAAAAAAAAACATTTCAGTGCCTCCCATTGGATCTGTTCTGAAGTGGTATCTCTTATATGGTCTAATACAAAGTTATTAATTGTTGATTTAATTTCTGCTATACATACATCATCTTTTAACAAGTTATCGTTTAATCTCCATGACCACCTAGATGTAGCCCCTCTTAGTATGGCTGTCTCCAGAAATATTGGAGCATGGTCCGACCATATAAAGCTTCCTATGTCAGCTGAAGATATCGCTGCCATTCCCATCTGATTTATTAGAAAGAAATCCAATCTGATAGGTGCCATGTACTTTCGAGTGGAATGAATAATCCCTATCCAATGGATGAAGTACCCTCCATATATCTATCAGATGAAGTGAATCCAGTGTATTTTTAAATCTGTTCATTTGGTTAATCGCCTGGGGTATTCGAGAGGCAGTGGTGTCCAAGTCTAGATGAGTACGAAATTTAAATCCCCTCCTACTAGAGTCACCCCCTCTGCTTTTTCCATGAGGTCTATTAACTTCTTCGTACCCATCTTAATCTGAACTTGATTTGGTAAGTATGTTTTAATAATAGTATCTTTTTTTCCAAAAATGGTTAACTTTAAAGAGTAAAGATCTACCATCTCGACTACGCCACCTTCTTGTTATTTGATACGGTAGGGATTTATGAATTTCTATAGAGACCCCTCTAGACTTAGAATAGGGAAAGGAATCGTGATACCAGGTAGAATAATATCTATTCTGTATATTGGGTATGCAGTCCGAGCGAAAATGTGTCTCCTGGAGAAGGACAATGCTAACTTTGTTTATGTAGATAATATAAAATCTGATCTTTTTGATGGGGAGTTTAGTCCCCTCACATTAAAAAAGCAAATTTATTATTGAGTTCATGTCAAGGGAAAGGGACGGAAAGGGGAATAAATAAAAAAAAAAAAAAACACACCTACACTATTTTAACCCTACACTAATTGACTCTTATTGAGTCTGAACTTATTGTTAAGTTCACTATATTGGGAATATGGAGGAACCTTCCTAGATGGGTCCTGCCTGCCCAGGTATTTTAAACAATTGCGCAAGTCTTATCCTCCACCCCACCATCCCTCCCCCCGCTTGTGAAGGGCTCACTTCTCCACAGGGGAAAAAGAAAGAGGAGATAAAGCGACATGTAAACAGAGGATGAGCTGAATATGGAAGAGAGAAGAAGAATGAAGAGAGAAAAGAAAGAAAAAAAATAAAAAGGAAGGAAAACTGGGACAAAATAGAGGAGGGAGGGGGACAATCAGTTAAGGGAAGGGAGAGGCAAGAAAAGAGAAAAAAAAATATATAAAATAAAAAATAAAACACAGATTATATACATAAATTACTAACAAAGGCAATCCAATGTGTGATTATCCAAGTGTCGTGTGACAGATTAGTTCAAATTGAGATGTTCTCTCTCTCACATAGAGAGAAAAAAACAAAAAAAAAAACAAAAAAAAAAAACACACACAACAATGTGAGAGATAGAACATCTCAATTTGAACTAATCTGTCACACGACACTAAGGCCCCATGCACACGAGACGCAGGTGCAAACTCTGCTGAACACACGTTTTTAAACGCTGAAACCGGCGTTTAAAAACGCGCGTTTTGCCAAGTTTGCGGCCGCGTTTATTGGCGTTTAGCAGCGTTTTACCGCGTTTGCGTTTATAAGCGTTTCATCGTAAGACCCTCCCTAAGCTCAAAAAACAGTAAATTTTAACCATTTCAGCCAGTTTGTGAGACCAGAGTGATATCAGCAGCTGAGAGAGCAGCAGTGTACTTGTATTTAGCGTATCACCTGGCCACGTCACCTGGCCACAAGTTGTGGATTGTCCACTTGCCACGTTACCTGCCACGTCACCTGGCCACGTCACCTGCCACAAGTTGTGGATTGTCACCTGGCCACGTCACCTGGCCATGTCACCTGGCACAAGTTGTGGATTGTCCATTAGCCACGTCACCTGGCCACATCACGTGCCACATCACCTGGCCACGTCACCTGCCACAAGTTGGATTGTCCACTTGCCCCGTCACCTGGCCACGTTACCTGCCACGTCACCTGGCCATGTCACAAGTTGTGGATTGTCCACTGGCCACGTCACCTGGCCACATCACGTGTCACGTCACCTGGCCATGTTACCTGCCACTTCACCTGCCACAAGTTGTGGATTTGCCACGTCACCTGGCCACGTCACCTGCCACAAGTTGTGGATTGTCCACTGGACACGTCACCTGCCACAAGTTGTGGATTGTCCACTGGCCACGTCACCTGGCCATGTCACCTGCCACAAGTTGTGGATTGTCCACTGGCCACGTCACCTGGCCATGTCACCTGCCACAAGTTGTGGATTGGCCATGTCACCTGACACAAGTTGTTGATTGTCCACTTGCCACGTTACCTGGCCATGTCACCTGCCACAAGCTGTGGATTGTCCACTTGCCACATCACCTGGCCACGTCACCTGCCACAAGTTGTGGATTGTCCACTTGCCACGTCACCTGACCATGTCACCTGGCCATGTTACCTGCCACGTCACCTAGCCACGTCACCTGCCACAAGTTGTGGATTGTCCACTTGCCCCGTCACCTGGCCACGTTACCTGCCACGTCACCTGGCCATGTCACCTGCCACAAGTTGTGGATTGTCCACTTGCCACGTTACCTGGCCATGTCACCTGCCACAAGCTGTGGATTGTCCACTTGCCACATCACCTGCCACAAGTTGTGGATTGTCCACTTGCCACGTCACATGCCACATGCCACGTCACCTGACCATGTCACCTGGCCATGTTACCTGCCACAAGTTGTGGATTGTCCACTTGCCCCGTCACCTGGCCACGTTACCTGCCACTTCACCTGGCCACGTCACCTGCCACAAGTTGTGGATTGTCCACTGGCCACATCACCTGGCCACGTCACCTGCCACAAGTTGTGGATTGTCCACTGGACACGTCACCTGGCCATGTCACCTGCCACAAGTTGTGGGTTGTCCACTGGCCACGTCACCTGGCCACGTCACCTGCCACAAGTTGTGGATTGTCCACTGGACACGTCACCTGCCACAAGTTGTGGATTGTCCACTGGCCACGTTACCTGGCCATGTCACCTGCCACAAGCTGTGGATTGTCCACTTGCCACATCACCTGGCCACGTCACCTGCCACAAGTTGTGGATTGTCCACTTGCCACGTCACCTGACCATGTTACCTGCCACGTCACCTGCCACAAGTTGTGGATTGTCCACTTGCCCCGTCACCTGGCCACGTTACCTGCCACGTCACCTGGCCATGTCACCTGCCACAAGTTGTGGATTGTCCACTGGCCACATCACCTGGCCACATCACGTGTCACGTCACCTGGCCATGTTACCTGCCACTTCACCTGCCACAAGTTGTGGATTGTCCACTGGCCACGTCACCTGGCCACGTCACCTGCCACAAGTTGTGGATTGTCCACTGGCCACGTCACCTGACACAAGTTGTGGATTGTCCACTGGCCACGTCACCTGACACAAGTTGTGGATTGTCCCTTGGCCACGTCACCTGGCCATGTCACCTGCCACAATTTGTGGATTGTCCACTGGCCACGTCACCTGACACAAGTTGTTGATTGTCCACTTGCCACGTTACCTGGCCATGTCACCTGCCACAAGCTGTGGATTGTCCACTTGCCACAAGTTGTGGATTGTCCACTTGCCACGTCACATGCCACATGCCACGTCACCTGACCATGTCACCTGGCCATGTTACCTGCCACGTCACCTAGCCACGTCACCTGCCACAAGTTGTGGATTGTCCACTTGCCCCGTCACCTGGCCACGTTACCTGCCACTTCACCTGGCCACGTCACCTGCCACAAGTTGTGGATTGTCCACTGGCCACGTCACCTGGCCACGTCACCTGCCACAAGTTGTGGATTGTCCACTGGACACGTCACCTGGCCATGTCACCTGCCACAAGTTGTGGGTTGTCCACTGGCCACGTCACCTGACACAAGTTGTTGATTGTCCACTTGCCACGTTACCTGGCCATGTCACCTGCCACAAGCTGTGGATTGTCCACTTGCCACATCACCTGGCCACGTCACCTGCCACAAGTTGTGGATTGTCCACTTGCCACGTCACATGCCACGTCACCTGGCCATGTTACCTGCCACGTCACCTAGCCACGTCACCTGCCACAAGTTGTGGATTGTCCACTTGCCACGTCACCTGGCCACATCACGTGCCACGTCACCTGGCCACGTTACCTGCCACGTCACCTGGCCATGTCACCTGCCACAAGTTGTGGATTGTCCACTGGCCACGTCACCTGGCCACGTCACCTGACACAAGTTGTTGATTGTCCACTTGCCACGTTACCTGCCACAAGCTGTGGATTGTCCACTTGCCACATTACCTGCCACAAGTTGTGGATTGTCCACAATGCAATGCAAGCAATTACAGTTTTCTGAGATTTCTAATGTTAAAAAATAGGTCACCTTTAAAAACGCTTATAAACGCAAACGCGGAAAAACGCCGGTACCGCGTTTAGCGTCTGAAACGTGGAAAACTTTTGCGTCTGAACCCATTTTTTTGCTTCTGGAAAAACGAGGTTAAACGCAACTGCTTGTAAACGCCAAAAAAACGAGAGTGTGTGCATGGACACATAGGATAACATTGAATGGGTTCAGGGGCAGTTGAAAAAAGCGTCCAACTGCCTCTGAACGCGCGTTCAACAGCAAATAACAGCGTCTCGTGTGCATGGGGCCTTAGATAAATCACACATTGGTATACATTTGGTAGTAAATTTATGTATATAATTTATTTTTTTATTTTTTTCACTTTCCTCTGAATAGGACACATGCGACAGATGAGGCGGGACAGGAGAAGGGAAGGGAAAGAATTGTTGTGTGTTTTTTTTTTTTTTTACACTCTATTCTTTCCCTTCCCTCCTCCTGTCCTGCCTCATCTCTCACATATGTCCTATTCAGAGGAAAGGGGTAAAAAATAAAATAAATAAAAACTAATTATATACATAAATTTACTACCAAATGTATACCAATGTGTGATTATCTAAGTGTCATGTGACAGATTAGTTCAAAGTGTGGTGTTCTCTCTCTCACATAGAGAGAAAAAAAGTGTGATTATATTTCAATTAAGGAGCCCCCTAGGGGAGAAAGAGGAAACCCCCCCCCCAAAAAAAAAAAAAAAAAAAAAAAAACACAATTCTTTCCCTTCCCTCCTCCTGTCTGCTCTTCATCTCTCACATGAAGGACATTTCAGAGAAAAGGGAGGAATAAAAAATAATAATTAGAAACTCAATGCCGCCCCCCCCTTCTGAGTCCCTCTCTGTCCTCCTCTCATTGCTCCTTCTTCTCGTTGAGATTTCTCCTGAAAATCCCTGATAAATTTTGCAGCCATAAAGGTAGTTCAATCATGGGCAGTTGAAGTTCACTTAGGAAGTCCGGAAGATCCGCAATGTCCTTGAATATTATTGTATGCCTCTTGTGTTGTACCTTTATTTGAAAGGGAAATCCCCATCTATATAATATCCCTTTTGTTCTTCGGACTTCCAAGAGAGGTTTAACTGCCTTCCTCAGGGTCAGAGTATATTTAGATAGGTCCTGGAACAACATTTGTGTTCCATCAATGTCTATGGTTTTTTGTTGTTGTGCTGCTGCCATAATTTTTTCCTTAATATGGAAGTAGTGTACCCTGCAGATTATATCTCTGAGGGAAAGTGCTTGATGTGCTCTGTCTATATTTCCAATTCGGCTGTAGCTGGATTTTTCATAAGTGTATTAAACATTTCCTTTAGTATTGAGACAAAGTCCTCTGGACCCTCTGCTTATGGCATTCCTCTAATCCTTATGTTGTTTCGGCAATTTCTGTTCTCGAGATCGTTGATAGTAGAAATCGCATACTTTAAACCCAGCTCTTGCTTCTTCCTCTCTGCCTCCATTAATTTATTTTCAATTTGTGAGACCCTGGTTTCAATAGTGTCCATTTTGCTATGTGTGTCTGCAAGGGATGTTTTTACTTGCTGTAATTCAGCTTTGTATATAGACTAGTCTGAACACATATTTGTCCATGTCCTCCCTTGTTGGTATAGGCTGAATATAGGCTTGCATACTCCATAGTCCTCCTCCTTCATTGCTCCCCCTTCTGTTATAGAGTTTTGCATACTTTGGGGGGGGGGACTGTTATCCGATTTTTCTAGCTCTCCCATTAAAGATGAGGAATTTAGTTCTGCTGTGTTAGGGGGATCCGTCACGTACCTTACCACGGGGTCCGAGAGGATGAGGGTGGCCTCTTGCATGGTTCTGGTCCTAGCACCCCTGGTGGTGGATACAGGGACACAAAAGGGTGCATGTGCCTATAGATTAAAGCTGGAGTCAGGAACTCAGGAACTTCTGCAGAGAAGATGAAGGAGCCAGGCACCAGATTTGATCAGGAAAAAACAGGTTGGGATAAACAGGAACAAGCAGAAGTTGGCAAAAGGGCAAGCAGTGGAGTACAAAGTCAGAAGGCAGAGCCGTAGTCAGAAGTCCAAGCAAAGGTCGGTTCCAATAGGCAGACAAGGATGATCCAGGAGAGTAGTCAGGAGGAGGCCAGGTATATCAGGAGCAAGGTTAATCAGGTACAAGGTCACAGGAACCAGCTGATGATGATCCAGCACTGACAGTAAGCAGCCTCTATGTTTAAATAGGGTACGGTGCGCCGGAATTCATGGCAGCGCACGCATGCGCACTGGCATGGGCACGCATTGAAGCGCCATTGTGCCTGCTCAAACAAAGTCCAGTTCGTCTGAGTCTAAGAGTTCGCGCATGTGTGTTAGCGGCACGGGAATGCATATTTGCTTCGCGAGTTCTCTCACAGTATCTTTGTGGTTTGACGTCAGTGGATATTGTAGGAACCCTTTGATATCAGTTTGTGCCGATTGTGTTTTGGGAGTGCTTTTGGTTGCCCCTCCTGTAGATCCCCTCTTGGGTTTCTGTGTTTGTGACCCCTTGGGTGGCATATTGCAGACACTATACTTGAGTTAGCAATATGATTATGGATCTCACCTTTAAGCCTGTAACGGTGATTGCATCGATGGTTGTTCCTCCCTGGTTCAAACCCTCTCCCTCTGGAGCGTGCTGTTCAATTCCAGCTCTGGCTCCTAGCCTTGTATGTTTTTAGCAGGGGGGAAGTTGATTGTGAATAATCTCTCCTGCCTGCTCCTCCTGGCTCTGTTAATAGATTGTCTCGCTCTCCCAAAAATGCTGGAAGTTTAAGCCAGATTACCGGCCAACAGTCTAGAGGGGGTTTATTTACTTCTGCTCCTGCTTCCGCGGCACCTGTTTCTTGGTCGGTCGGTCGGTGTGGATCTGTCACTCTGGTCCCGCTTCCTCAGTACATGCCTCCTGCACGAACAGAGCTCCGTTTGCTCGGCTCAGTGCTCGGCTGGGCACCTCCATACACTAGGGTGCCCATGTGTCCCGGATTGCCTGGGATTGTCCCTCAATTCAGATTTGTGTCCCGTGTACCTTCATTCTGGGACAATACAGTGTCCTGGAATGAAATAAGGACACATAGCCACCCAGATAAACACTGCCAAACTGGTTGCTAGGGCTGCCCTGCCTCACGTCTAGCAACCAGTGACGTCATTGGCAGAGTCAGTCAGAGGCTGAGTGTTGCGAGGGCTGCCTTACCCAGAGCTGCTCTGCGCAATGCTCTGAGTCCACCCACCTCCTCTGCCTCCGGCTGTAGCAGCAAAGAGAGCAGCAGCAAGAGCCCAGTCCAGAGTGAGCATCTGTATCTCCTCCTCCAGCGGCATTCTGCAGTGCAGATCCACGGCAGCCTGTCCCCAGTGCCAGCCAGTCCTGGGGCCGACTCCCGCTGCCTGCAGTGCATTGCCCGCAGCCAGACTTCTCTCCTCCTCCTGCCCGCGAGCCGAGCTGCCTGACTCAGTGCCTGAGGAGGCCCCCCAGCCAACTTCCATGTTTGTAATGTATTAGTAGGTGTGTGCTCACTATTCTATGAGAAGAGCATGCATGCTGAGCTCAGTGGAGTCCCTGGTGCTGGCCTGTTCGTGCACTACATTTGCAATTATTCCACTAGGAGTATGTTACATGCAACACTGTATAACAGTTAATATTAAAATAATATTACCATATGTAAAGTCAACTGAAATATTTTTAAATCCTCAGTTGTATGTGGCAGTGGACAGTGTCAGTAGTTTATTTGTAATATTTTTTTTTTTTTACAATTTAATCTGTTTTTAAAAAAAAATTCACAATGCTTTTTGGGGGGAGGGGGTTGGGGCAGTGGACAGTGTTGGTAGGGCAGGGGAGAGTGGTGTCAGTTTATTTATTTTTTACACTTTTTCGATTTTTGTTTTGGGGTGCTTTGGTGAGATGTCAGGGATCTAAAGAGACCCCTGACATCTCTCCTTAGGGACAAAGGGACTGAGGACACAGATTCCCCAGTCCCTTTCTCAATACTAAAGATGAATGGAGAGGAGACAGAGGCTCCTGTTCATTCATAAACTGAGCAGAGTACACATTTTACTCTGCTCAGTTATCACAGGAGTGATATCTCTCAGTGTGTCCAATTACTGACAGTCCCCCCCAGGTATCAAAAGCCATCTTCTTTTGGGCGGGCATGGGTGTGGGGGAGGGGGTGTCCCTGAATGGAAGTTTGGAAATGTGGTTACCCTACCATACACCTCCCAGCTCTCCTGCCGTGGGACGCCCGCTCCTTGCAGCGCTGGATGGATAGGATAGATGGATGAGTCCTTCCTTGTGTGTTCTCTGCCAGTATGGTTATTAGCACAGTCTGGAGGTAGGTAGAGAAGGGTGGAGGCTATTTCAGAATCATACCCTGGGCTTGGAGGAGCTAAACACAGCTACCTCACTATGCGGCCATCTTGGTCAGTTCCTCTGCCCCCAATACCTGGCCAAAAAAAATAGTCCTTCTTTGATGAAAGATCTATAGATCCATTGATGCAATTCAAACAGTGCTGTGGATTACACACACACACACAGGTGCTCCCAACACTTAGGCACACCTCCCAACACGCACGGATTGTGCGGGAACTTCCTGCACCGACACTAATTTCCCGCAGACCCGCGAGAGGATTGAATTTGCGCAACTGCAGAAAGGAGGGGGAAGACATCCTAATGTCGGGCGGGCGGTGGCAGCGGTAAGTCACAAACTTAGCCTGCACCCCCCCCCCCCCAAGAGCAGATGAGATGTCATTTAAAAAGAAAACCTCTCTCCAGCGGCAGCCCCCCCCCCCCGCTCAACAACTTTGTCGGGCAGATTAGATTCAGATCAGATGTTGAAAAACAAAAACCTCTGTCCCGCGGCAGCACCCATCCCCCACCCCCCTGGTCAACAACTTTAATGGGAGGGGAAAAAAAATGTGAAGGAATGTCCCGCAGTGGACATTTGAAAAGTTGGGAGGTATGACTTAGGGAATAGCTGCTCACCTTAGAGTGTGTGATTTTGCGTTTAAGCTTAGTCAAATCACGCTTCTAAATTGCCACAGGATTCTGAGTGTACTGTGGGGTCCCAGACTGTTTGTTATCTGTGTGTCCTGCTTTACGATGGCAAAAGAGGCTT